>JANVCC010000034.1:16125787-16258428 GCA_025345505.1 Todiramphus chloris collaris
AAGTGCTCTTGGAAACATATACACGGGACTAGTTGTCACCGTGTTGCAGAGATGAACATTTCATTAGATATGTCCAAAAAATCCAAATAAAATTTTGTTTGTGGGTTTGCAAGTCTCGAGTCAAACTAGGCAACTAAATAGGAGAGCTTTGCATCACCTTTAGAATGTGTTAAAACACAATTTTATTAGGAGTAAGCACACAAAATGGAACTTGGCAGACAAACAGAATAGTTTCTGAGAGGGCTCCTACAAACTAGCTCAGCTGTAACCATTTTTGATTTAAACTCTTGGCAGAAGCATGAGTATGTGTGTATGGGGGGTGGGTATGCATGTGTTCAGGGGTGGGGAGAGGGTCAGTTCTTGAACAGCTGCAGTTGCATGAGGAATTCTATGGAAACCACACGGGACATGGACCTGGCCTGCTTCTCTGTAGAGTGAAAGATGGAATCACTGGACTCCACAGGCCACAGCATATGCTGATGGACATTTCGGGCTTTTCATTCAAAACTCAAGACTCCTCAAGGGCTTTAGTCAGGTACCCTCAGCTGCTAGTCTGTGAATCACAGTGAGTATTACTCATTATCTATATATAGGTGATCATATGAAGCAGTTCCTTGCTATGTGGCTGATACAGAATTTAATGACAGTATCCATGTAACTGTCTACATTTCAGCTTCACTCAGGTTGGAAAAATCTGAAACTGGAAGATGTGACATTTTAGAAGTGGACTCTGTAGCTGAATAGAGCAAACAGAAGATGCAAGCCAGAGAACAAAGATCTGATGTAGAGTGATCTTTGATAGTATAAAACTGCTTCTCACACCAAGGATCTCTGAATGACTTTGAAGCTGCAAGTGAAAGGCAGCTGAGTGAGCTAGCAAACTGAGTCAGGGCCGAGTGCATCTGAATCCTGTCGATTGGAAAGAGTGGCAGATCCAATACTGCAGGGATGATGAGCTCAGTGAGAACTTAAAGGGATCAGAATGAGAGTTTGGAGGAAGGGCTCATAAGAAGTGGGATTCTTGTCCTTGCTTTGATTTGTGTAGTGAAGGAGACAGCAAAGTTCCCACCCTCTCTCCTGAGACAACTGCAGCCCTTCCTCTGCTCCCATTTATACCCTGCCATTAAGAGTCAGTCAAGGTTGTGATTGCCATTGTGCTAAGCGCTAGTAAACTGCAAAATGCACGTGAAAAAGCCCCATCAGAGTGGTTCAGGAAAATCCCAAACACCTCACTTATCCCCAGCTTAGACTTCGAAAGCCAAGCCCTGCTTGGATGGGATTTGTATTGCTGAATCCAGCTGCTGCTGCCCAGGGCACGTGTCTTGGAGAGTGACACCTGATTAACGGTGCTCATTCTCACAAAAATCTCCTCGCTATTTTAAGCTGTGATACTCAACTTCTGCCCAATTTAGCCAAGAACCTGTAGATTACACCTAAGTTGTGCAGAATAGAGCAGTTGGTGTCTGTCCTTGTCTGTAAAATGGAGGAGCTGCCCCGGAAACTAGAGCTCCCAAGGTGCAATCCCCTGTCTCCACTCGAGAAGCCTGGCACAGGCTGTGCACAGCTCCACTGACACCGGGGTGTGCTGGCTGGAGACCCTTCGCCGAGGGTTTTACAGGCAAGCCTCGTGTCTGATTCCATATCGGGAGTCTGTGGAGATTAGTAAGGCACAGGGATCCATAAATTGACTTTTTCTGGCGGGTTTAGTAAGGCTTTTAATGGATTGCAGACACCTGCAGGCTCTTCCAAAGCAAGTAGAGAGCCCTGAAACTAATTAAAAAAAAAAAAAAAGAGAAGTACAGTGAGCAAAAAAAGGTGAAATGGATCCCCTTGTCGCACCCCAAATCATAGTGACTGGGATGGACAAGAGTAAATATATTTCAGAGAAGAAGGGAAGTAAATGTGTATGTGAAGTAACCAGTAACAGAGTTAAAATTTGCTGCAGAGGAAAAGCGTGCTATTGAGCAGAGGCCCAGGCTGGGGAACCTCTGCACTGGTGGAGGCAAAACCAGCAGTTCTTGAGAGCTCCAGAAACATTTAACGCAAGTGCCAGGATGTGGAACCAAGCTTTTTTTTCAATGGCAAATGCTAGCACGCGTGGTAATTGTCCACAAACTACTCAGAGGCTGTTATTTTATGGTTTGAATTGTGTTGTGCGGCAGCTGAGAAGCAAATACCTAATATCTGTGTGTGTGTGTGTATAAATTCAAACTCAGCATAGACCATTTGGGATCATTTTCCATTCTGTGCTGTTGTGGGAGGAGCTGGCAGAGCTGCAACTACATTCAAGGCTAATCTGGCAGTGCGCATACCAGATGTTAAAGCAGTACTTTGCTTGGGCAGTATGAATAGTTAGAGCCTCATACAGCTTTCATAGATTCTGTAGGCAAGACAGCAAGGTTAATATTCAAAGACTACTTTGTGTAAGATCAGGAGAAGAAACTCCCCTAATTGTTTCTGCAGAGGCCAGGGTCACAGGAGTCTCTGGTCTCTCTGCTAAGTTGTGTACCACATACAAATGCACTTCAAGGGTGACATTTCAGCTCTCATTTAAGGAGGAAAAAAGTTCAGCTTTTAAGAGTTTGTCCACAGTTTGGCATGCATAATACATTATATTTGAATTTTTTCTTTTTTTTTTCTGTCCTGTTACTGACCTTAATAGGAAAGCCTTCTTTGTAAAACAAAGGTCAAAAAGCCAGACATTTGGAATTACATTCTTACAGGATTTTGTGTCTTTGATAATTCATATGTTAAATGATCTCAAAAATACAAACTATTCCTATTTTTCAGTGAAAATACCTCTTCTTGGGATACAGCAATGTAGGCTGTGCATAAGAACTTTATACTAAGTGACTATTTTTCATGCTTTGAATTGTATGATAGTTAATACTTGTGATCAGATAGTCACTTCAAACCAAAAGAGAGGTTGAATATCTACTCTAGAATTTCTTCATTTCAGTTATGGATATTAGGGTCAGACTTTCTTGATATCAACATCTACTCTAGAATTTCTTTATTTCAGTTATGGATATTAGGGTCAGACTTTCTTGATATGAACATCTGCTCTAGAATTTCTTCATTTCAGTTATGGATATTAGGGTCAGGCTTTCTTAATATCAACAATTGATTTTATCCTTTTCTTGCTGTATTCAATTTTCCATGCACAAGAGAACCACAGTATTTCTAGACAGCAACTGACTCTGCACAATATATAGGAAAATATATTGAGTAAGGAAATGGAAAATACTTTGTGATCCTTTAAATATGGTGAGTTTATAATAACAAAAATAAAACATTTTCTAAAGGGAGAAGGAATTGAGCGCAGAAGCTTTCTGTGAGTTAATTAAAAAAGAAATCTTTTTTAAAAAATGCAAGAGAAAAATTATATTTATTTTATTAATTTTGGAAAATGCTCATACACTTTGCTTCAGTACTGTTTTCAGATTTCTCTTTGTAGGGATTTTCTTTCATTAAATATTTAAATCTGTAAATAGAAATTGTTCAGTTTAGAAGTATATGTTTTACATCAGAAATGTGCTTTGTTGTTGCAACAGTGATCTCCCTTCCATTATTATTTGTTGTTCTTATGATAGATAATAGAAACACAGTTTAGCCTAAAGACCTATGTCATAAAATACAGTGTTGCACTGAAGTAGATGCAGTATGTACACACATGTAAGCTGATATCTGTATGTAAAGGTGCATATGCTTTCTGTACTTTTTTTTCTCCTCCAGATCAAGTTTTTCCTCCCTCATGCAACATAGAAAAGAATTTTCTCTCTTTAAATTACCTTGCGGGATACCTACAACCAAAAACAGCAGAGGGGTGCCTTATGTCTAACTTAGTCCAAGAAAGAGAAGTTCATATCATTGAACTAATCACTCCAAATTCCAATCCATACAGGTAAAGTATCATCTAACTAGACCAAATCTCTTTGAAAGCACAGCTGAAGTTTTCACCTGTCTATTGAAAAACAGCTGAAAGTAGCCATTTCATTCTTACAAAAAACGCTTGGGCCTTAGTACTATGACTTAAATAAAAGTTAGTTCTTCAGTATGTAAAGACTTTTGTTTCTGCTTCACGATCTCAGGATTTTTCTGGGCAAGACTGCAAAGCACAGTTTTTTGGAGACTGTATCCTGTCCCCCTTATTGCTTAATCACTTAATTTTTCCAAGAGTAAGGTGAATAAGGGAATATGAGTAAGGGCAGCACCTGACAGACAGGGTTTAAGATAGGACCACTGTATGAGGTGGTGAGAGAGGTTAAAAGTAATCATGAACTGTCACAGGTAGGGCTGAGTGACAGCAAGGCCTAGGGCAGTAGCTTCCAAATAGTGGTCCAGAGGTCACAAGTGATCCGTGGTCCATGGTAAATGTTCCACAGTTTGTCTGAAGAATCATAACAATATTTTCTGTCAAGTTTCCAGTTGAGTGTAAGGGAGAGTTTGATAATTGCAAAATGCATTAAGGGTTGACAGTGGTCCACTGACCAAAGTAGTTTATAACTAGTGGTTAGGGAAAATGGCTTAACTCTCTTAATTATAAGGATTACCTAAATTGTCAAAGGTGCCTTTGGGAGGCACTTAAAGACATTTAAAGCATTCATACTTGCTGATCTCTCTTAGGTCTTAGCAGGAGCACAGGAATGGGGTTTGCTTCAGATAGTCATACCTGGACGAGTTCTTCATAAGTGCTGAGTATGATTGCTAGAATAGAAATTTGCTGTGAGATGATTTTCCTTTTTGCAAGAGGAAACATACAATTTCATTAGAGATAAGGTAGAATTAAAATCCTGTCTGTATACTGCAGACACTGGATATCCAGCTGTGCTCCTCATGCAGTTACATTTGAAGCACATCCCAGCCCTAATGAGGAAATCACACAGGGAGATAAAGGTGGGAGGAGGAGTCTTTGCAAGAAGGGTAATTAACTTGTTGAAAGATTATGACCCAAGAGCCTGACAATGTTCTTGCCTAGAAACCTGGGGAGAGTAAGAATGTGCTGAGCTGTAGTGGTAGTGGAGTAGGTAAGCACAAATAAATGATCTGCCTCTATGGCATGAGCTGAAGCCCCCCAACCTGAACAGGGCTGTTCTTTAGCATCAACATCATTGTAAGTCCCTTGCAGAGTTATGCAATGACAGCCCTGCCTCCAAGCCCTCTGAGCTTTTGACTTTGGCTGATAGTATGACAGGAATTTGTTTTTCAGATGATAACACCACAAAATCTTCACAAGTTTTGTTATTAAAAGTAAAAAAAAAAAAAGTAGTAAGTTAAATTCCTTTTTGCTTTATTCTGTTTTATGTACTATCCACAACTATCTTTAGAAAGTTTATATCCACAAAGAAACATACAGAAACTGCTGGACATATGTAAATCTGCAGGAGATGAAGTGAAGGTCCCAAGATATGCTAAATTTCAGTGCAGAATATTAGTTGAAACCTGTTACTTGGGGATGAGCACGTTCTTGTGACATATGGCCCCGTAAGATGATCTGGAAGTAAAGTTTTTCTGTTGAATTGGTATTTAGCACAACAAGATGTTATTGATGGGTACAAACACATTTGATCTACATATTTGACTGAGGTCTTGAAAATCTGGATAGTGTTCATCTATTTTCCAGCAAGCAGTAGGCTGGACATCTGTTTTCTTTTGTTTTTAAAGTAAGTATATATCCAGAAGTATTGGAAATTGAATACATGGCTTAATTCCTCAACACACGCAAGATCCTAAGCAAAGTTATTTCCACACTTTAACTGTTTAGGCAGAGACACTCCCCAGTATAGTATTTGTGCAAATTTTTTTTTTTTAATTAACCTGCTTAATTTATCTTTTTGATTTTTTGGAAGGTATTTTATTTTTAGCTTTAACACACTTATAGCCAGAGGAAACTGAAACGGCTATATTTAGGTACTGTCACAGAGAAATAAGAAACCATATATACTTTATAAAGCAAACTGCTAGTTGTATAACTAACCTGCTCTAAATAATAGCTGAAATGAGTAGCACACTTCTTGTAAACAAGAGACAAAAATATTATTTGTCTAAAAAGTATTTGTTTCAATTGTTATGCAAAATCATTTAAGCATATGTGGAATAACAATCTGTTTTGCACATGTTGTGTTGCCCGGGATAATCTCCAGCATTTTAATCAGCTGGCCAGACAGTGGAAATATGATGGATTGGAAGAAGGTTGATAGCTGAAAATTTCTGGCATTCTGGTCTAACTTTCTCTCTATTTTCCACATACAGTTCTTTCCAGGTGGATATAATTGTTGACATTAAACCATCTCAACCAGGCGCCAAACTTGTCAGAGACATCGTACTTATCCTCAAGTGTAAAAAGTCTGTCAATTGGGTTATCAAGTCGCATGATGTCCAAGGAAAGCTGGAAGTCATCGTAAGTCAAGGCACTTTTATTTTCTGAGAGATACCATAGTGCAGCAGTATAGAATCCATTTAAATGCGATGTAGACCACAGTGATTTTTAACTATCTTCTCTCTTAGCTGCTTTTTTAAATTACTGCATTTCAAGGAGTAAATACAGAAAACATGGGGTTTTTTTTCTCATTAGATTTTAATATGTGGTCTATTAAACTGACCACACAGTGGCCTCCTGCCTAACAATTCTGTAGTAACTCAGATACATTTTCAAACTCCAGCTATCTCTATTTATATGACTTTTACCTTGCTTAGTAGCTTTCTCCTTTTAATGTCTGTATGGATAATTTTGATAGCATCCAATGGCTGCTTGATCTAAGAGGACAGATTGTTAGACAGGACTTCACATGAGATTGTGAGTGCAGAGGGAATAAAAGAAAATGAATTATGGTGTTGCTCAGAAAATTGAATGGAAAAATTATCTAAAATGGATGATAAAATTCCCTCTTGATCTCTGGCACATCTTGATCTTATGAACAGGAAAGGATGTTCTAATCATTCTGTAGGGTCCTAAATATTCATGCCTTAAATAGAAAGATCAAGGTTAGTTACCCAGGATTACCACACTGGTAAGCAGAAGAGCAAAACACAGTGCTTGACTTGATAGTTTCATTCTGGGTTATTACATAAAATTCACTGCTGTATATTTAGGCTTATATGGGTCTACTTTGACAAGATAGAGAATTGTGCATTAGGTCATTTCATGCTTGGAGATAGCAGAAGTACTGTATTTCATACCCATGAAGCTACCTCTTTATGGATGATGAATTTTCAGGGAGAGGAATTCTACAGGATTTCAAAAGGCCTGAAGTGCTGCACCTGAGTGTAGAACAGCAAGGCTGCTATTCTTTTTTAATTTCGTCATTAATTATTAAAATTATAAGTAAAATGTATAAGTGAAAACCAGCAGAAGGTAACATTTTATTTAGACTAACAAAAAGAGAAAGTAATACTATATATGGAAATGTCAGTATATAGAAGACTTTGTATATTTATGTTAGGATCTGAAAGTAACTGTTTGCTATACTGCTGCATTTATATAGATGCTTCATTTTTGGAATGTGTGTTCTCCTTTATTCAGAGGGGGGGCTAAACACCCCCATGTCATTAAAAATGTCTATATATCTAGCGTTTAGGATCTGCAGCTCTATTAAGCTGAAGGCCTTTCCAAGCCCAAATTTAGACAATGCATAAAAACATTTCTAAACAATTAGGTAATGTTTCACAATGTTCTTTTTATTAGTTGAAACCATTCCATGCACTTCAATTTTCCTAACTTCTTGCCCTCAGTACGAAGCAGAATTGTCTTGAGGGGATTGGCAGACTGAGAGGGAAAGGTTAGTGCTAAGTTGCCTCCAACCCAAGACTGTGAGTTATTAAGGTCTAAGTTCATGGACAAAAAATGAAAAAGACTTTTTAGTCATCTAGCTCATCCCCCAGCTTGCTGTGTTTCTTGAAAGTCTGAAAGAGGATGGACACAAAACTGAGTAAAACGGGAATTGTTTAAGTGAAGTAATCGCACATAATATATGTGCAATGCTTTCCTCCCAGGATGTGTTTAACTCCTGTTTGCAGCCAGTCCTTGCGTCAACCCCCATACGGTGCTTGTGGACTGTCTGCCGTTCATGTCGCTTCCTTGGGATTCGGTGCCCTGTTACAAGGCTGGGGGTTTCACAGTGGGCGAAGAAATGAAATTACAAAAAAGAAAATAAGTGTGTAGAGGGGTGAAGAGTAAGAGAGATGAAATGCACAGATCAAACCTGTGAGGGTTTCAAAAGCTTGGAGGGACTGTTCTTTACATGAGACTGAACATTTACAGGCTCACTGTGGAGTGGAAAGGCATAAACAAGCCCTTGAAATGGTCAGATGTTGGCTAGGACAGTAAAATTCTGAGATAATATTTGTTCAGTTGTCTCTTCATGCAAGAAAAAAGGAAAGCAGAGAGGGAGATCCAGCAAAGTTAGGGTAGCATTATAATTCCAAGCAGTCAAAGCTGTGTGACGATATGAAAATGTGTGTTAAAACATACCTAGATTTGTATCTGACGAATAATAAAAGATTATTTGATCCAAAAGAGTAGTAGGGCACTAAAATTAGGTTGTCTAATGTTTCCTTTTTATTTCTTATCTTCGGTGGCCTTTCCTGGTCACTGATTAATGTGCTGGTAACAGTATCCACAAATTGCACCTAAAAGTCCCTTTAACTTCAGTTACGAAGCGTTAAGTCTTAAAGGATGGAGAGCTGGGTCGTGAGGAAGAAATGAAGGGAGGGAGCTAAAGGTAAACTATGCCATTCCACTGGGGTTCTCTACGAGCTTTATTCACTTTGTTCAAAAGCTCCATTTCTGAGGTCAGGTAGAGAAGTGCAACAGAGCTCTGTGATGCTGGATAGCAGGTGCATACAACCATCATCTAACAGCAATCTGGGCAAAAGAGATCAATGCAGTCGATCTTTTAATGTTCTAGAATGAAAAATAATTAAGATTTTATCACATTGAGAGAAACCAGTAGGGACAGAGAAAAAAAAACCCAACACGTTTACAATTTAAAATAAAAAAGCTAACTGTGTGACTCATCTGTATTCCATGGTCAGCTTTGACAAGCCATTATTTGTAATTATTTAATAATAAAATTAAAAGGTCACCAAGTGCATTTATATTGATGTATTTGTGTAAAACATTGTTAATTAAATTTTAGCTTTTATTTATGTGCAGAAAGAATATGTTGTCTTTTAAGTAGCTTGGCATTGCAGAAATGTAGATGCTCTCACTTGTTGCTCTATTAAGCATTTAATTCCGTGCTGTTTAACATACTCAACGTTTTGCAGGAGGCACACAACACTTCTGGTATGATTCTCATTCAGAGAAGCACAGACTATCCTTGATACCAGCTGACTTGAAAGCATTAGCTGGTATCAGCTCCTCTTCACGAGCATGCTGTGTTTTGCCTTTTTCAGTAATGTTCATTTGCACAAAGGTTTTTCCCATCTGTAGCTTAATTAATGCTCTAATCAAATAAATGAAGGGGACATTTGAAAAATCAGTTGTCGTCTTGTGTTCACCTCATCTCAGAAGTCATTTCAAATCAGCTTTGAAGAAAATACAGCATTATACAAAAGGCTGTAATTACATCTTTCTGACTACCTTGATTGTTGTCCTCCAAGCAGAGGCTGGGGGAAGAAGTGTCTTTTCTCCATGTGTGCAGCAGTTCTATGCTTGGCAGATTTTGGTTTATTTCCTAGGTGTTCTCAGTTTGCTGTTATTTAATAGAGTAAAATAGAGTTTAAAATGTGCTCCACCAGTTTCGCTATTCCATTTTAAGTATCCTTAAAAGGGTAAGTGATGAACCAAATTTTTCTTTATTTGCAGACATCAAATAGTATTGGTTTTGGAAAGGAAACAGAACGATCCATGACTATGAGTAAATCAGTAATACCTGATATTCCCTCATCGCAGGAGAGTTTGATCAAGTGGGCTTACGAGCATAACTATAGTCCAGTTACTTCCTACACAAAAGCCCCTGTTGCTAACAGATTTCATCTACAACTTGAAGATATGGGTAAGCTTAAAGATGGATCTTTAGTGTGTAGAAAAAATATATTTCCAGGAAGATGATAATTTGAAAGGTGCTTTTTCAGTTTCAAGGTTGCACTTCTTTCATTGCTGATCATCAAGAATGCTGGTAAGATCTATGGATATTGGTTTTAAAAAAAAGACGACCAGATTAGAAAAGTCCAGGTAAATTGTGTTATTTCTTGAAATGTTGGTGAAATGAAATGGTTATATTCTGTCCAACTCACAAGCCATTATAGCTGCTCATGGTCAGTGTTTACTGGAACAGACTTCAGCAACTGGATCTCTTGTTAGTTAATAAATTAAGCTTTGTTAATAAAGCCAGCTTTGATTTTTGTTTTGTTTTAATATTTCCAGAAGTATGTGCATGATGTTTCCTTGAGACAAATAAACTTTTAAATTGTTTATAGACAAAACTGGTTTACCAAAAACGTCTGGGCAAACAGAATACATACAACCATTACAAAAATAGTTACTTAGCTGAAGTCATTGCTGATGTCAAGATATCCAGATCCCTTGAAACTAATGGAGCTGCATCTCCGTTTTCACTAATTCTGAATTTCAAACACTAAAAATATTGTTTAGCTGTATTGATAAAGCTTATGTTCACATTCATTTTCAGTTCCACTTTCATGGGTTACAGATAATTATGTGCTTGGGGCAGATGTTGAGATTTCTGTCCTGAGCAGTCACATGTATAGACCAGGAGATACTTAATGTTGCTCGTTTACCCCATATAAAGTTAACTCTCATTTAACTTCACTCTGATTATACAAGTAGTTCCCCAACAATGGAATGACTGAATTTGTGATGGAGCATGTAATGGAAGAGTTTCACTCAATGATTTGTACTTAGGTTATTTTAGGAACACTAAAATAGTGTATTTGCTCAACGTGATGTTTCTTTTACCTCTGTGGTTGCCTTCTTCATATAATAGGCCCGCTCATCAAAGTTTATTTTCAGCTCTTAATGAGGCAGATTTCCAGCAGGAACTAAATATACCAAGATTAGATTAGATGCCTCAATAACAATTAAACCCTTAGCGGAGGAATTGCAGCCAGTTAACTGGAAGATACAAAGATGATGCTTTGTATGTCCTTCAGGAGCTTTCTTTCTGCTTTCTGGATATTTACTTAGGGTTTTTTTTTTGTATGTAAATGATTAGTTATGGATATTTTTAGGAAAACTATCTAATAACCTAATGTTTTGTTTGGATTTTTTTTAGAAGAGATGAATGATGAAGAAGATCATTCCCTTCCTCCAGAGCTGACAGAATTGCTGGGTGCTAACCCACTACCTGCTCCAAAGAATCCTGCATTAAGTGATGGCCTGACTTTTCCTTTTCACATTAATAGAGGGAGACATGACACAGTGGGAGAAGGAATCTTCCCATCCAGGGAGTCAGTGGATACATTAATAAATCATGACTTTGAGCACTCCCTCTCAAAACATAAAGAGCCTGAAGAGCTTCAGGGCAGTGCTGGTGTGGCCCTGTCAATAAAGTGTGATGACAAAGTCATGACAGTAGCTGTAGAAAAAGACTCTCTGCAGGTTGGTGTGATCTCTTATTCTCAAATTGGGTCAGGCTTTTTTGGGCAGACCATTTTGTTTGTATTTTGATTGAAAAAAACCACATTCTAACATCTACAACCATCACCATCTAACCCCCCAAATAATAATTTAGAGAGGAAACTATACTTGCAGATATTCTTTGCTGTAACTCAGGGTCATGTTTCCTCTTCCCAATAGCCTGGTACTTTATAAAGAAATTTCAGATTGAAGTTTTTCAGGGTTGGTTCTTTCAAAAAATTACTGTACTCAACCATCAGTCTGTGCTTTTATTCTTCAAAGTACAAAGAAGCTTCTTTTGATAGCTGTGTGAGACCAGAATAGATCTGTCTTTACCATCTACCAGCTGACAGGTTGCTTGTGTCCATTTGCATTGTGGAAAAGAGCCTGATAGAGACAGCATTTTTAGCTCGTTTCAGACCAAACAGAGTCAGCATTATTAATCGGCGGATTAATAATGAACCTGTTGTTTTCTTTGTTCCATGTTACATTTTTCCCCTGTCTGTCATGTATAAGAGCATTTTGAGAGTGACCTTCCCTGGATATCAGTACAATGAACTTCACTTCCTCCTACCAGCAGCCATAAACAGTGTTCTGAGCTGTGCTTTAAGCAAGAGCAACACAATTGTGTTTCAGACACTGACAAAGCGCCTTTGTTGCAGGCTAGCGGCTATACACGGACAGAGCTCTCGCTGCTGGATCACTCTTGCAAGGCCAGGATGAACGGTACCCACTTCATTTTGGAGTCTTCGCTGAACAAATGTGGGACTCGGACGGCATATATCTTGAACAAGATTGTTTATTTTAACTCTGTGAGTATTTTACAAAGTGGAGCTGCCTTCTACACTGCACATCAGTGGTACAAGGAAGCCGTTGTAGTTGGCTTTAGTCTTAGCAAGAAGGAGGCATCCTGGTCTTTTCCTGTCTAGCTCAAACTCAGTTGCAGCTACAGTCCCGGTATTCAAGGAGGTATGAAAGCTGCAAATTCAGTATGCTTCTGTGGTCAGATAGTAACCCCAAGGAAAAAGGAGCAGTTGGAGCTAAATACTTTTACAAAACTGCATGTCTGCACTTTGGGGACCATCTGTACCAGTCTCAGAGAAGTTGCACCAGCTTTCCCTGTGCAGCTTTGATTATAGCCATATGTGGTGGTACACACCCCCACAACATACATAAGCAGTACTACACAGCTGTTAGGAGGAATAGGAATGAAGTTTTGTGATCGCATGAAGCAGTACCATTTAATTAATATGCTGAATTATTTTAAGCAAAACTTTTTATTCCTAAGTTGTGTGTGAAAAAAGCTTTCAAATTGTGAGAAGACATTATGTGTGCATGCTCCTCGTTCATAATTTGGTTTTGTGTTTGCTATCACTTGATGTGCATGATGAGGGACTTCTCAGTACTTGTATATGAGTGATGATGCTGAAGAGCTCAGTTAGCTTCTAAGCAACTGCTTCCAGACTGCCTCAGTTTATGAACTTGAGTACAGTGCAGCTAATCTAGGCTGGAAAGTAATGACATGTTTCTCTTTCTGAGCTTTCCAGTACATAGAAGTAACCTTGGCAAATGATGGAAAGCCTGTGGTCCAATGCAAACACAACTAAAGCAATCTGATCTGACCTTGCCTGGTTAATACCATTCAGTACTGGCAAGTCTGTAGCACCTAACTGTAGAAACAGTCCCAAAGCAAAACTGTGGATACAAACAACTCCAAACTACAGCATAGCACGTGTCTGGAGCTAAATACTGTCATTGTCTCTATAAGCTATTATGGCTTGAGCTAAAATGGATACTTGCCTCCTCTCCTTTCTTCATCATGTCTTTTAGTAGTCTTGGCTACTCATTTAAACTCTGAGTCATGTATAGCATCTTTCAGAATTTGGGAGCATTTCTCCTCAGAAATAAACACTGTGCAGTGGAGTCTCAACAAGTGTATATGTCACTTCTGAACAGTTGCTCTATGTCCAAGAAAACGAAGATGAAGTCCTGGAAAGGAGGGGACTAGTCGAGGAGCCTCAGGGCATACAGAAGCAAAGCGCAGAACATTGGAAAACAAAAATGGGAGTTTTCAGGTGAAGAAATGGAGAAGTGTGCAAAGGAGGAAAAAAATGAAAAGGGAGGAAGAAATTCAGATAAAAACAAAGGGAAAGAAAGGGACATCATGTTTTTGGGTCTGAAAACAACATGCAAATGACAGAAGAGAAAAATCCACGAGTGCATTAAGGAAACTGTAAATGGCAAAAAAAACGCCCCACTTTAGAAAGCCATATCTTTTTTCAGTGTTCATTATAGAAATACCAGAAATAGAATGGAAATGATAGGCTGCTCACTCAGACACCAGCACCCAGACTGGTGTCTTTGCTGGCTCTGAATTCTAGGAAAAAAAAAAAAATGAAGGGACGTTCTCTAAATATAACCTACATATCTTACATGCTCAGCACAAGGCTGTTTAAGATGTGCTTTCACCATCTGCTTAACTGGTGCACTTCTTTTGGCCTTTGCGTTGCTCTATAGAGAGAAGAAAATAATAACCCTGAAGAGAGAGTGCTCGGTTATCACCTCATTTTATGCGTTTGCAATCCCTTTTGTGCAGATTGTCATTCAGCTGTCATCACCAGCTGAAAGCAGCGGCTTTGATGATGATGACATGGAATCAGGTGATAATGGATTTCCAGGGGATGCTGATGAGGGAGATGTTCCTTTCTCAAGCTGGCCTGAAATAGCGGTATGTTACTCTCGGCTTTGCACCTGACAGTAGAGAAATGCTTATTGTAATAGGGAGTCCACATAAATTACATTAATTTTATAGCAATTAATTTGTCTTTTAACACATTTCTTCTCACTTCTCTCTCTTGTGACCTTGTGGAAGATTTGCTCTAACTAGATGCAAAATGAGTGGGCCTGTATTGTACACTCTAAATTTGTCCTTCTCCAGCTACCACTCCTGACTCAGGATGTTACTGTATTGTTTTTTTTTATTTCAGTTTAATTGCACACTGCACCAGCCAGAGGATGACAGACGCATGTTCTGGCCTCCTGAACCGCACGTTACCAATGTGACCTTCAACATGGAGCTGTACAAAACGGATCTGTTCCTTGCTCCCTCCCAAGGACTCTTCTCTATTGCTGAGAATGGGCCAATATATGTAGAGGTAACAAACTGAAAAAGGCTCTCAAAGTAATGAAAACATTTTGCAAGGTCCTGTAACTGAGCCAAATCTGTACTTGTCAGCTGAAAGGTTCGTTGTGCAGTTGCTTTAGGCAGATAGGTTGGTACTTTAGTGGTTGCAGAGAACAGAACCTGCAGGGTGAGAAGCAGGACAATGTTTTGAGTCAAAACCAAAGAATTCCTGCAAAATGAATGAATCTTAAGTACAAATTGAATTGGTCCTTCTTGTCAAATCTGCTTTTCTGTGTGGAACTTAAAGGTGGTCCTTGACCTCTTGCTCTGAACTGGCATTTCCTGATGAAGACTTCAGGGTTCATTTTGTTGGGGAGTATGGCTGAACCTCATCTGAAAGATCTAGAGATGCAAAAAATGATTACATGTATCTCTTTTCCATATGCCAGTGTTCTCAGGTTACAAAGTTAGTACAGATTCTAATCTCTCCGATCCACTTAAAACACCAGTTACAATCCTTTTGAATGCTATCACATGAGAGATCTAACAGCTTTAGATAAATAAGACCATCCAGTTCAACAACCAGGTACCCTTGACTTCAGGTGCATTTTGTACCTGGTAATATTTCCATGCGTTGCTAAATTGCTTGTGAAATCTGGGAAATTTCAAACCAGTTGAGTCATTTCTACAGATGGTTGTGTGAACAGAATTTTGCATTTTTCAAATAGCAGTAGGCATTAATAAATAGAACATGGGCAATGAATTACTATCGCCAGTTTATAGATAAGTAAATCATAAGTGGTGAGCTATGGGCTTGCAAGACCAAGAAAATGAGTATATTGACTGAAATGGTGTTGTGCCACATTTCTCTTGCCCAGGTTAGTACCTCTTTGTGAGTCCATATTGCACATAATAAACGCAGTGGCCCGTTTGACATTGGTGCAGTTTTCTTCGTTGTTTCACTGTGTAGTGTCTCTTCTTCCTTCTCTACACAGTGAAAGTACTTAAGGCAGTTGAAGCAAAAAGAAAGTATGTCACGCTCAGTTATGAAGTTATGAATATGTTTATGAAAGACACATTTCTTTTTTTTGTCATTTGGTTAAAACTGGGATGAATCCCCCTGGCTCCAAGCCCTCTGGATTTGTCTGGTTCTGGAGCTGTTTGTTCAGGCAGATGTTCTGATTTCTGCATCACCTGTCCTGGCAGAAGCCTTTTTCTTTTTCTTTTTTTTCTTTCCCTTCCTATCTCTCCTTGCACAGTGGAAATTCTGTATCAGTTTTGAACTTCTGTGACTCCCATTTTCAGCTGACACAGATTTACTTTTTTATTTATTTTTTTCTGTGTTGCTTTTGTTATTAACAAATATACTTGGAGGTTTTGGGGCAATAAATTGCTTAGGTCATAATCTGTAAGAACTCCCCCTTTTCCTTCTCTGCTAAAAATGTTTAAAAGTTTTTGTATTTGAATTTTTTTTTCTTTGTTCTCTACTGTAATTTTCTTACCACATTTTGGTTTCACTTTTCTGCTGTAGCTCTCTTTTTTCATTCAGATATCTTTCATCCTTTTATCTACCTGGTGGTGATTCATGATACTGTTGTATGGCTGTCCTCTTTGCCATCATCTCTCTTTAGTTTACACCTTCCTCTGCTTTGCCTGTCAGTACTTGTGGCTTGACTTCCATTCATCAGTCTTTATTTCTGTTCTTTGTAGAAGATGGTCTTTCTTGCTTAGATGCTTCTGCATATCTCTTCATCTCTAATTTGATTGCTACTCACATAAGTGAGAGGAAAAAATGAGAAATGCCTTTATCCAATGCACAACTCATAGCATCCAAAAATTTCTGTGTAGACCACAGGAAAATTTGGCAGGGTCTTCCTTAAATATACACACAGCACATTTTGGATTAAGTACACATTTAAGGCACATTTCTTCTAAGAAGGAAATGATTTCTTGTGGAACTGTTTTCACCAGGCAGCCTTAATAGTTAGGCACAACACTTCTGCTGTTTATTAAGAGCAACATGCTTCAGTTGTTACAAATCTACACACACACACACACAGTTATTCTGTAGCATTTTATGTCTGCTTTCCAGTCCAGCTGAACAACATCAGTGCCCTGGAAGTTTTCAATCTGAATTATTTTTCATAAAAGAATATGAATTTTAGGCTTACAATAAACTAAAAGGATCATTTCACAAGAAATTATGGCTTTTTAGGAGGCTCCCCCACCCCCCATAGTCCAGGAATGCCACCCACATTTCAGACCATGACCTTCTCTATGCCTCTGCATTCCTCTCCTGGCTGGGGGTGGGTTCTCTGTTGTGTCTGTTGCCTTTTTTTTTCTTTTTCTTTTTTTTTTAAACTTTCAAGCAGATACAAAGACATAGAATTAGTAATTGACTTCCATACAGCTCCATTATAGTCTGTGTGCTTAAGGGAAGCAGTGGCATTTGTGGTCATTAACTATGTGTCTCATCTGAACTGGGTTCATTGATCTGCTTTTGGAAAGATAAGGGAGTTTGGTATTTATGCACAGTTGTGCTGTTAAACAGCTGCTGGTTTTGAAACCACAGGTTTTCTGTCTCTCAGTTTGACAGTCTCCCTTAACATTTAGCCTTCCAAATAGTTCAGATTGGAAGTGGCACTGGAAAACTGATTAAAAAATTGTTGAAAATGTTAATGAAATGTGAGCTAAAAATGGCATTTCTGAGAACTTACTGTCTCTTTCTTTTCAATGCAGGTGTCTGTGACTAAAGCTGACAGATCCTTGGGCTTTGCCATTCAAACATGCTTTGTTTCCCCATTTTCAAATCCAGATAGAATGTCTGACTATACCATTATAGAAAACATTTGTCCTAAAGATGAGTCTGTTAAATTCTACAGCACTGAGAAGGTGAACTTTCCGATACCACACGCACAAAAGGACAAAAAGAGATTTAGCTTTGTGTTTAAACCAATGTTCAACATCTCACTGCTCTTTCTTCACTGTGAGCTGACTTTGTGTACAAATAAAGACAAAGATACTGAAGGATTGCCAAAGGTCAGTAATTTCTTCAAGTCTAAACTTCTGGTTTAGGTGAAAATAAGATGTTTCTTTCATATGAACTTTGAAGTGAATAAACAATTTTCTATGGAACTGTTGTAATGATCATGGTACCTATACGCTCGAGACCTTAAGAGATAAGAATTACGATGCTATACATTTTGACTGCATACTTTATATTTTCTGTTTAAATTTCATTAGGTGGTTACTTTGGGTAAATAGAAATTGCTTTTTATTACACAGGTAGTTCAGGCTTATCTTTTTTATCCATACCACATCTGTATCCAAAGCACTAACAGTGTTAGCTTTAATTTCCAAAGGCATGCATAATATGATATAATATCGCAATCTGATCGTTACAGAAGAGAATTGCTGAATTTTGCTTTATACCTTATAGAAGTGGCTGTAAATTAGTTGTTACAGAAAGTGTTCTAAGAATTTGGAATGGATTTTTACTGTAGGGTTTATGTTCATCCCCCTTAATGTATTTTTTAAAGATTTGTCAGTGTTGATCAACACATGTTAGTGGTTACAGTTTTCGCACAGAGATTTTTAAGAAACGTTTATCCTAAACCAAAATAATTACTACTATTTAAGTTGAATAGTAACACTCTCATAAAGGTTAGAGGATCCTTAATGAAGACAAAGGTGGTGTCCTGAAGTATACAGCTAAGAATACCTTTGCCAGTACATGACACAGGGGCTGTTTTGAGGTTCTTATTTCTTTTTTTTTTTTCTTAATTTGAATAATATATGATTAAACTGATACTGGTGCAGCTGGCACAGTTACCCTGGCAGAGGGGTGACTCCTTGACCTCATACTGTTTTTTCTACTCATAGTGCATTCCTCCTGATGAAGCTTGCACCTCTCTCAATGTGGATATGATCTTGGCCATGATGCACAACAAGAAAACCTTTACCAAGCCCCTTGTTGTAATAACACATGAAGGAAAACCAGAAGGTATGGAAAATGATCTTGAACTGTTTAATACAGCTATATATATTGTACTGTGTTACATACAGCTGCTTGAAGTGAGGGAGTACTCCAAGTATGTGGCATTTTATGATGTGGTGATACTGTGTTTGTAAGATGCTATTTGTTTAGACATTTCCCTGGCAGCAATGGTCATGGCAGTTTGTTGCAGTTTTTTTAACTGTCTTTATTGATCTCTGTGCATGTGGCTTTGCCAGACTTTAAGAAAGAAATGCTGTACTACACAACAACATGGGTTTCAGAAGTATGAATATAGCAGTGGCGCTTCCAGCAGCTTCTTGTTGTCCAGAGAGCAAAGATGGTGCTTTGCTTCTTGCTGTGTCATTTATTTATTATGCTTGTAAATATGTATTTAGGAATAACAATGGAATTATGAAGTATTGAGGACAATAAAGCCTGATAAGTTTGTAAAGCAAAGGAGTGGCCACTAGAGACTTAATAGTTTACCACTCTAATAAGAGCAAAAAGATGACATACACGACGGTATTTTAACTCGACTTTGGTGGGGCTTGTTGTGTCTTTTTTTCCCCTTAAAGATTACATAATCAGTGTGGCTAGTGACTGGTTGAAGGATTTGGAAAGGTTGAAGAGCATCATGAGATAATGCCAAATGACATGATGAAACTGTATTCTAGCTTACAAATGTGAGTGATAGGAAGTACAAACTATTTTCACAGTTTCATTTACTTTGAAAGCTTTTCTCAGTGAATCCCTGTGACAACCTCAACAGTATGTTTCAATGCATTCATAGAAGAAAATATATGTATTATCTTTTCTTTTTGTATTAGCATGGGATTTTAACCAGAAGCTTCAGTAGCTTCATGTGCACATCTAAATCATCCAGTTGTGTCCAAAGGCTGTTTGACCTTTGTAATGCCTTTTGGTAGTGTCAGAAGAGTGAGGATCAGAAGTCCTTTAGCCTCCACTGTACAGTGTGTGCTTTTTATTCTTTGAACAATTTAAAGTACCATACAGCATTGCTAGAGAACATAAGCAACAACTGTTTCTGTTTAACTCTGCAAGTCAGCTCATGCTTAATTTTGAGGTTTTTTGTTTTACAAATTTGTTAATACAGATCAAATCCACTATGAATTAAAGGCAAGTATTTGATCTGTCAGTGTGGTACTATTAAAGCTGTGCTTTGGGCCTGACTTTCTGCTCTTTCTTTTCGCAAAGCTCTCTTCTTTTTTTTTCCCCCTGTTTTTTTTTTCTTCCCCTAGTGGTTATTCTATTGGGAATGAGTAAATCCTGCAACTGAAGTTCAGCTTTCAATAAACAGACTTGTACTCAGAGCTCTCTTGCCCTTGCGATGTGTGGAGCATTGTGCACAGCTCCCGTCTCAGGCTTCACTCAGAATGTTGTCTTTGTCAAAGGCACAAGGTCTTAGTGTGCAAAGATGAGCTAAATTTATAAAGATTAGTTACAAGACAACAGTGTGATAGAGAATTTTGTTGCACTGTGAGTGATTTAGCCTAACTGTGCAATGTTTGGTGGAACTCTCCCCAGCGTATCACAGCTTTCAGGCATGATACAAAAATGGCACGTTAACAGCAGAGCTTTGTTGGTGTGCAGTTGTTCTGCAGAGAATCAAGCAACCCCTTTCTAAAAGCCAACTGCCATTGTTGGCCAATATGTGAACCTTACATTTGGGGAAGAAATTGTATCATGTTACAGAACAGGAGAATTTACATCTGGAAGGTGGTGTTAATTTTCTTTCGTGTGATGAACAAGCCCAGCTTTCACTGTTGTAAACCATGTTGTATTTGTTAAACTCATTGGATCTGCTCTCCAAAGCCCAATGAAGAAGTCATGTGCTTGACGTTTCACAAGTCAGAACAAAGTGATCACTGCAAAGGTGGTGTCTTTTTTCCCTCAGATGTAAACTTATGACTGGCATTGTAATAGAAATCACAACTATGTATCTAAATAAGAATGGTTCTTCCTCCCTCCTCATTTTGTTAGTTTCTTACAAGCTCAGTTGTTTACATCATTTCAGTTGGTCACAAGTGTCCAAAACCAAACTCCACACCACCTTCTTGCCTTTTGCATTTCACACACACGCTCTGCCCCACTGCAATGAAAGGTATATGGATGGCCATTTAAATGCTAGGAAGTACATGCTGAAATAATCTACCAATCTCATTGTTTAAGTGTGGAAACTTTAGATTATTATTTCTACGGCAAAGAAGAGGCAGGTCATAGAAAGGAGGTCGGTCATAGAAAGGAGGTCAGTCATAGGAAGGAGGTCAGGTGAGCAGCTAAAAAGTGCCTCCACACTACAGAGGTATAGAACATTGTGATAATTTCTAAAGGCTGGCTGCTGATGTTTTTAAATGATATGCTTTTCCTGAACCTAAAGGATTCCCACTGCTTCTCTGTTGCTCTGAGAAAACTCCATTAACATACATGTAAGGACTTGATGACTGGGGAGAATTGATAATGGGCTACACAGCCTATCATTAATTAGCAGATTTTACATTTTCTATAGAGAGGCCAATGACAGAATGAGCATGGAAAATTCATTCTCTCCTCAGCTCAGAAAGCATTTTCTTGGCACTTGGGACATGCTAGGGGAGTGTTTGGGCAATCTGATAGTGCCCTTACCTATGTTCGTATTGTTCAGTGCTCCTTGGTTTCAGTCCAGCCCTCCTCACAAATCTTAAATTCAGTTATGTTTTTGCTGCTATGTGCATTTCACAACTTTCCAGCTTATTTGTGCATGTGCACACACATACACCCCCACACACAACCCTTTGTGTTCTCACCTGTTTCCTACAATCCTGCCAAGAGCTATCTGGAAGAGATACTCGTGTGTTAGAATAAGTGACAATAATGCAGTTTAAGAATAAAAATGCTTATTTGGCTATTGTAGGTACATGTGTCTTAGAGTCTAATGATCTTACAGCATATTGGCGTCAGTTTAGTGCTGCCATTTGCGGTTTAGAAGCTAGAAGCACAGTCTTGGTTTAAGAATACTTTAAATAAATATATTTATTTTCAGTATTTCTGAGACACTATATTTACATAGCAATTGAACTTCTTTTTTTTTCATCTGCTAAGGACAATCAAGTATTGGGACACAGTCTTATCAGATCCTTTTACAGCTGTTGCACTGAACAAAGTCGAATATGCCAGAATTTAAATGACATCCCTAGGTTACTGGGCAATCCAGAAGCAAACTGCAGCTAACCAAACAGGTCCTTGAGTCTGAAGCCAGAATCTCTGGCTCTTCTGCTTGAGGTGGCATTCTTGGAGAAAGATAAGAGAAGCCATATAAGCAAAAGAAGGCAAAATTCTTCATTTTTTTAACATATGTTTACTTGTCTCTCTCTGTTACATGCTGATAATGATGACGATATTTGATACTCTTGCCAAGAATAATAGCTTTGATCTAATAGCTGTGGTCTTTTATTTGCTATATATAATTAAAAAACAAAACAAAACACCCAACTTCTAAGACAGAATACCAAGCAGGACTCAGGAAAATGTGTGAATCAACACATTTTAATGTGATTTGGATAAAGCAGTGTGTATCATACCATAATGCTGACTTTTCTTTAGGGATGATAGCCAGTGTTTGATTTGAATTTTTTTTTGTGCAATTTAGCATGCTGGTATCTCCTGGTTGTGATTAGTGAGTAGTCAGAAAAAAGTAATCACCTTAAAACAGCCTTAGCAATCTCTGCTCTTTAAGAGATCCACATAGGGATAACCAGAGTCACTTTGGGTCAGACCTGATGACAGCTTGATGGGAAAGGTTGCAGTGTACGTGGCAGCAAAATATATGATGCATGAACTATACTGTAGATCTCTTCCTCCGAGGGATGATCAATATGTGAACAGAATTTTTCTGAGCTGAGAAAGATTATTGATTTCAGGCTGGTTTTCCTGAAGTTCCTGGGTTGTAAAAATTACAGTTACTGACTTTCTGTCAGATCAGATCCTAAAGGTTGCTTACAGAGTTTGTAGTGTGACACGTAGCGTAAAACTCTGATTGATGTTTTTTGATTTGTTTTTGTTTTGTTTTGTTTTTTATTAGATCCTTCCTTTCCAAAGCCAAATGTGAGGCAGCCACGTAAGTAACTCTTAAACTAATCTCTTTTAAGCCTTAAATTTTTGTCTAGAGAGTATTAGATCAATGAAGAAAATTATCTTCAAGCTTTCGGAGTGTCTGTGTGTGTGGAATTCTAGGAAAGAGCAGAATTCTGACTGTACTGCTGATTGAGAGACTCCCATCACCGGTTAGAGAAAAGGGCTGTGACCTTTTGTGTGTGAAAATCAAATTTGGGAAAACACTACTGAGAGTCTCAGCCATAGCAAGTTCATTTGCTGGTGTGTGTGTTATTGCCCCCTTTCTGCTGAGGCCACTGCTTCCCAGTACCAGGATTTCAGCAGCAATACCATCTGTTATGGAGCTTCTGTGTCCTACTCCAAGTCCCACTTCTACCCTGCACTGTGTCCGGCTGCATCCCCAGTTATTCTGTCACCAGCACTTACAGGGCATGCTGTAGATGACATCACTGAATTGATGTGGATTCATTTCTTTGTTTCTCCCGTTGTCTTGGTGCAGTGAGTTAACCAGGGTCAATTTCTGACCCAGGAAGGGAGGAAAAGGAGAGATGCAGCAGTAGAAGGCAATAATAAACAGGGCAGTGATGATGATTTGTAGCAAAAACCAAAAATGACTGGAGAAATGGAAAGATTAAAAGAGGAAGTGCAAAGAAGGCTTTATCCTCTGCTCCTGTCCCTATGTCTTTGGGACTACATTTGCTCAAAACAGCCAGGGGAATGACAAATTGTGGTTCTAGCACTTCAGCTGCCATCTGATTGTCTCCTCTCCACTAAGTTTCCTCCTAAGAGGAGAGGACACTGGCTTGTGCCATGTGGAAAAAAAACAGTTGAATTTGAGAGAGTCTTTTCTGTTGGCATTTAAAATGACCAAATGTGGCCAAAGGAATCAGAAGTAGTCTCACAGAAGAAATGGGAGAAAAACCTTCTAAGTCACTATCTGTCACGTATTGCCTATGCAAACTTGGTTTGCAAACTTCCAAAAGGAAATGCTGAAGAAAATATTTGTCAAAAGGGGGATGGCCTGGAGGATTTCAGGAGCTGTTGGGCTGGGGGATATCCACAGGGACATCTACTGGATGCAGGAACATGTAAAGTGAGAGTGTTGGTTGTGTTTTGAGAACTGAAATTCCACAGAAGGGCACTACTGAGAAGATCCAGTCAGCTCATTTCCTGGCCAGTTTAGTCAGTAAAATGTTGTTCACTGGCCTAAGCCGTTTTGTGCACTGGGAGACATTAAAAATACTGAAACTAGGAATCAGTTCTGTAAGAGGAAAATTCCCCAAATGATTGCTAAGAGTGATTATTAATTTTTTGGTTTTGGTGATTAGGAATACTTGAATGAAAACCACAAAAGCGGAGAACTTCTCTGTGTGGTTAACACTGGCGGGCAGCACATCCAGGAACCAGATGCTGTTACCCTTGAAATGGTGCTGCAAAAGGGCCTCTCCCCTCCAAAGTGATTTGTGTGTGCGTGGTTCTATTTTTGTGTTCTGGAATTGATTTCAGTTATTGAAAGCATTGCCAAATGTGAAAAACAATTGTTTCTATTTATGTTTTTGCTGACTTTTTGCTGGCATCTCTTCCCGCTCAACAGCAGTTCCGTTCTCCACCTAGATTTCAGACTGAACTTGCAGGAGATGTAGAGGAAAGTTTGCTTGAATGTTAGAGCATTTAAACAAAAATCATCTTTTGCCAAAAATCTTAGCCTTAAAAAAAAAAAAATTAAGATAAATGGATATTTAATTGAAAGCAAGTTATTAACAGCCAACTGAAAATGCTTAAATTCTGCAGTGTTTTCCAAATTTGGGTGTGCTGAGCTGGGGTTTTGCTTTGTGATGTGGAACAGTTCGTTGGACTGAAGCCAGTCTCTGAAAGCATCACTTTTATTTCTTTGATGCAAATCTGCTAGTCTGTTCCTTAAAATGGTGCTTAATCAACTCTGATTTTTAAAACAACTTTTCCATGAAAGCGTAAGGGTGAATTTTTGTAATACGGTGTTTGCCAGTGAAAATAAAAAGACCTTATTATGTGTGTTTACCTTTTGTAGCTGTGTTCTACGGTCTGGACACACTGACTGTGGTGGGCATTGCCTTTGCAGCCTTTGTAATCGGAGCCCTGCTAACGGGAGCCCTCTGGTTTATCTACTCTCACACAGGTAAGTTTGGTGGCTCCTACAGACCTCAGACTGTGCTGCAGGATTCTATGATCTTCTGTAATTCTGTGAAATCTGGCGCGGTCTTAGCTCTTGCAAGGTGGGAGGAAAGGGGAGGTGGACAGCAATGGCTATCCTGGATTTTTTTGTCTTGCTCTCTGTGTTTACCAGGGTGTTTTCCAGCAGCTCCTCCCATGAGCCTGTCGGTGCATATCAGCAGATAAGATACCCACCCTTCCCTAAAGGGAGGTGTAATGCATTATGAACATGATTTAGAATTTGTTAAAATAATTCTAAATGCAAATCTTGAAAACTCTGCCGGGATACAAGTAAAAATGAGTATTCCTGGCTTGTGCATTATCATTAGTAGAATCTCTGCATTTCAAATTTAGTTAATGCTCCACTTAATGGGTCCCTTTTGGTTCCCATACTTCTTTTTTAAAAATGTTTTTGCAGTTACTAAATTAGGCTGAGGGTGACTGGGGATGGGATGGGATGTGATCAGGACAAGGAGTGGGCCAAATGGCTAAGAGAATGCTTTATTTACATAGATGTATTCTGAATACAACTAGACTTGAAAATGTGTCTTGGTCTTTGTTTACATAGAGTTTTTGCCCCAATCACTTACTCCCCCATTCTTCAACTGTTACATTAAATTGGTAGAAGTCGTGTGTAATCTCATTTAATTGTGTCCAACCAAATAACCAGGAATGTGCCTGAGCTGGTGTGGCCTCCACACTAAACTAAGTGAGCAGAAATACAATACTGTGCTGGAAGAAGAGGGAATTTTGGGAGCTTTGTCTTGCATGTAATCTGCAAGGTAGTGCAGACAAAGACTGGACACTGGTGGGGCCTTGGTTTGCAGCATCTGGCCTTGGCTGCTTGTGGATCATGGAGTATCTCAGGATCCCTACAGCATGCTGGACTCCCAGCTTCTACTTTTGACCTTGCAAGACCCTACAAAGATCTTTCTGAGGTTGGGAGAATTGGAGCTCAATTACTCCAAACCTGTGGAGATCTGGAGCACTGCCATTCTCCAGTAGCCCGCTGCAGGGTTTTTTTTCAGCATGTCAAACCTCATGGAAGCTTTTTAGGAGTGAGTATCCATCCCTGTCGGGTCAGAGCTTCTGTAAATATTATGACCCAGGAGCTTACGTTAATTTGGAAAAAAACAGCCGTGTTTTTTTTTTCCAGTTGGCAGTACAACTTTGTATAAGCAGTTTAATACTGCTCAATGCATCAGCTGTGTACGAAGCTTGTTTGGAATTGAGGCAAATGTGGAAAATTTAAAGATTGAGATAATATGTACAAGTAGTACAGTTCTGCCTCGTATACTGTTGAAACATCATGCAAGAAAATTAAGTGCAATTTCAATTAATAAATGTGTAGGTTAAGAAGGTAGTTTCCTAATAGGTAGCCCTTGTTAACAAAAAATTAAAACAATTGTTAATACTGTTAGCCCTGCATTTGTGGAAGTTCAGTCTCTGTTCATATACAGAACCATCTATAGACAGATGTTGTGAGTCAATAGAAGGAACACTGGAAGGCCAACATGATAAATCCCTCAGCAAGAATAAGTTTTGGACCAATCCCATTAAAAGAATTACATTAACAAGGTACATGAGTCATAGTGACCACATACAAGTAGTGCAAAGGACAGCTGCTCTGGCTTTGTGTTTGAGACATGAAAATAAGTTGAGAAAAGGCCAGACAAAAAGTAATAAATGAGGAAAAAAAAAAAAGGAAGGGGACATTGTAACTCATCACGTCAGAGAATCACAGAAATGATAAAAAACATCTAGGAAGTTATCTGGTTCAGACTTTTGAAAGACTGTGACAGTGAACCTATGTTCCCCTGTGCATATTTTTTCTGTGCATAGCATCTTCTATCTGCAAAGCACAAATTGCAGCAGAGTGCAGTGAAGGCTCTGTCAGGAACAGCCTCTTAGAGGACAACTGCTGTGGCAGGCAAGATAATCCAGCTGCAGTGGAAACATTTTAGAGCTGGATGCAGGCTTTTATTAAAATAAGGAGGACAAAAAAAGAAGATAATCTAAATTTCATCTACCAAGTGACTGGTTTTTGCCATTAGAGAATTCATGCATTGATGAATTGTGTTCTGAAATCTCATCTTTTGTTGAAAGTAGCACTGGATTTCTAACACGTGATTTAGAGCAAAGGTTGGAAAATAAGAGTTCATTCTAAAAATGTGTCTTAGTGATACTAAGAGCATGGACAAAAGCTACTGCTGGTTGGAGAATGGCAACTTGGGATGCATGAAGGAAGGTACTTTTGTTGCTGTTGTGCTATACACAGTACAGCAAAAGGCCCTGTTTCTGCCAGTTGTAAGAAGGTTTGCTGATACACTTTTATCAGTATGTCTCTAGTGTCAAACTCATTCTAGCATGGAGAGATCTTTACATGAATGAGCTCTTTTGTTCAACTGGATAGGCTGTTAACATTAAAACCTCAAACAATTGATAGCAGAAAAGAACTAAGTAGAATTTCATCTCCAAATATTAAACACGGATTATTGTATTTTTTTCATGTAGGGTTTTTGCTGATTTCAGTCATGAAAAATTTCTGCTACGGCGTCGAATGTGTGCTTTAGAGTACTCTAGATTCTCTGCAACAATTCAACACGGAGTGCAGGTGTCCCAAGATACATAGGTAGTAGAGGGATAGAGAGGCAAAGTCAGGGTTGTAACAATAGAAGAATTTTAGCCAACTTTTCTGCAAAAGGTCTCTGTACTTCTGATCCTTTTTCCAGTCAGTTATAGGACTTGAAGGGCAGCTGAAAGCTTTCCACAGACGTCTTGGTCCTGCCCAGAGTGTGGCCAAGACAAAAGGGAAAGTAGCAGAGATTTGTCACAATTAACCCAATTTACCTGGGTGTTTTATGAAGAAGCAGAAATTTTGCTGTGTGCCTGGGTGCAGAAACCCTTCAAAATTAAACCATATGAATATCTGTCAATGGAATATCTGTCTTAATAGGTGTAATTGGCTGTGTTTAGGGAGGGACGTGCGCTGAGACCACAAAACCAAGTAAAGCATTTTACAGAGAACATCAGTCGCCTCATTCTCTTAGAAAGCGTGTTTTCCTTCTCCGGGCAGTTAAGAGGATAGAATGTTCCAAAATCTGAGAAGTTAAAAGCGTCCCTCCTCCCCCACTTCTCCTTTTATTTTTTTTTTGGGGGGGGATCTGATTTAAAATAAACTGACATAGCAACCAATTATATTTGGCAAATGGAGATAGAAAAGCAAACATTCAGACTTCCTGGACAGGGAGTACAACTGGCAGCTTTCCTAAGTGTGAATAATAAAGTGCATGTTGTCGCATTCAGATGGGTAAAAGCTTGTTTACTGTCAATAGATGAGACATGTCCATTTTGAGCAGCTCTGGTTTAGTAACATGAGATACATGAAGCTGTTTACATGAAAAAGGCAGACGGAGAATGCCTCTGCAGTGAGAGTTTACATTTCTTTACATCCTTTTCACGAAGATTCTTTAAAAAATCCTTTGCTATAGATTAGCTATGTAGCAATGAAATAAAGTGCAGGAAAAATCAGCCGCTCCAGATGTAGTTCCTGGACTGTGTTCATAATGTCACTATGATTTCTTGAGGACATTGAGAATCTGTTAGTGTTCAACGAGTGATCGTGGTGTATCAGAACTGCTGATCACACTCTAGAAGTGAGGTGCTGCCGAGGCAATTGAATTACAGCAGAGGGAAGGGGGCCCCCCTCGTAAACCGAAGGGTAGTTGCCTCCTAAGACACTTTCCAGAAGAGCTGGGAGGAGTGGAGCGAGCCCTTGAACTCGCGCGGCGACTCCGGCACCGCGCTTGTCACTTTGCCGTAAAATAAATCCAACGTGCGTTTAGCTTCTAACTGCACTCGTGGTTAAAGGCATACAGATTGTATCGGCATGCTGAGGCTGACGTAAAGCTGCCTGTAATCATGTGGGCTGTAAAAGGGGTGACAGCGGAGCTGGGAGGAGAGCCGGGGGCCCCTCCAGGGGAGCGGAGCAGCCGCGGTTCCTCTGCACAGCCATAGCGGCTTCTCCTCTGCCGCTTGGCTCGGGGTTCACTGGCTTGATGTCCTCTGATGTTTGTGTTCGCTTGTTTTGTTTTAATGAAAGGGAGTTTGCTTATCACTGCCTTTGTAAATATATCCCGCAGTACAAAGGGAAGGAAGATTTGTACGCAAACAACTGGAGGAAGAGGGAGCAAGTGGGGAGGGGAAGACAACCAAACAAGGCTTATGAAAGATTTTACAGTACGATGGCACAGACTCTGATTTGATACTGTTTATTCTGATGGGTTGCAAAGTCATTTCCAATGAGAGTTAGAGCTGCAACTTGATTTATTTGCAAATGACTAGGGGTAGGTTCTGACCTTCTGCATGTGAGCAGAAATCCACTGCTCACGATGAGCTATGTCGTTATTTCTTACACTGGGAAAAACAATCAAAATCTACTCACAAGAGTAAATGCTGGGCTGAGTGCTGAATTCAAGGGTGAGATCCTCACCTTCTTGTTAAACATTTCATTGGCCTCCTGGGCGATGTGGTTTAGTAGTTTAGTTTGTTGTTTTTCTGCCTTTTCCAGCCTCTCCTCCCCATTCCTAAACCGGTGGGGTGTAAGGCATGGGCTGTGTCCTGTGGGGCCCTAGGTGCACTTACAGCTGTGGCTGCGGCACAAGCCAGCAGCAAACCTGCTGGTTCCTATTACAAAGGCCACTTGCAACCTCTGCTGTGAGAAATCCTCACACCTCCCTGTTACTGAGCAGCCTTCAGAGGGACCTTCTCTGGCCCGAGACACAAAGCGTTAAAGGCACACTTCCTCCGCAGCTCTGGCAGCTGGGCAGCAGCACACAGGGCATGGGGATGTGCCAGAGCAGTTCCTGCAGGAGGAAGCTGGCTCGTCCCTGCTCTGTAACCCTCTGGACGTAGACTGTGCCTCCAGCCTGCAACCTGTCACTGAAGCAACCTCTGGGGAAGAGGAGCTCTACCAAATCCTGAACAGGGAAGGAAAACTGGACTCTGCAGACCTGGCCCATGGCGTCAGATTGCAAATAATCTAGGGCAATATGAAGCAGGATCTGCATCACCATACAGTCATGAGGCAGGAGATGTACCAGTCTTCAGTTTTTCCCAGTCATTCTTGCCCATGATCTGGCAAAATATTTCCATCATGCTCGTTTGCTGGGAAAGCAGCCGTGCTGGTGCTGGCTGCCACGGTTGGTCTGCAGCGCAAGCAGCAGGAGTCTGTCCGTGTTACTGTGCTGAGATCACAAGTTCACATCCCGAGAGGTGAGCTTGAGGGAGGGTGCAGCTGCAGTGCACATTATATAAACTTAGTCTTGCCATCTGCTTTCAAGAGACTATTTTGTAATATTACGAAGTTTGCAGCTTTTAGCTCTGTAATTTAAAATAAAATGATACAGTTAAGTTTCCTACAAGGCCTCATTATGATCTTTTAGTCATTCATATGATGGTGCATTTTTTTTACTTCCATGCTAGTCGAGAGCTGGATTTTTTTTCCATAGGATCCCATGTTTTCTGTGATGATGAACATTCTCAATTTCCCTTCTCCTCACCCTACTTTTTTTCTCTCCTCTTTCCCTCAGGGGAAACAGCGGGAAGACAGCAGGTCCCTACGTCCCCCCCAGGCTCCGAGAACAGCAGTGCCGCGCACAGCATTGGCAGCACACAGAGCACTCCCTGTTCCAGCAGCAGTGCAACCTAGCTCTGGGGGCACACCGGGGAGGGGCAACGGAGGAGTGCGTAGCTTCAAAAACCATGTGTCGACATCAGCTTTCTAAAGTTAAAATGATTGGTTTGGTCACTTGGGAGGGAGGGGGAAGAAAAAAAAAACCAAACGAGGAGGGATTTTTCTACAGAAAAAGAGGCGGTGTAGGGGAAGACACAAAAAAAAAAAAAAAAAAAAGACTGATTTTCTTTTGGGGAAGCCACTGTGTGTGTGAGTGTGTATATGTGCACACAATGCATGGGTAAACACAGCCTGTTGGATCTTCTATAGCATGTTGTGCTACATGTGACAAAGCTACTAATTTTACAGTACTGCAACCTGTTCTAGGGGTCCATGGGCCCTCAATGTGAAATCTATGCCAGTATGGAAAAATGCTGCTTTGTCTATATGACTTTTTCCTTTTCCCTTTCTCCTTGACACAAAGTATTCATTAAGGGAATTCAACAAGATAAGCAGAACAAAGATCAAAGGATTTCTATTTGTCTAAGCAAGAAAGCGTCAAGGTCAGATCTCTATGGTTAATAACGTTTTATTACTTCAGCTATGTTTAGCCACTTTTGAGTATCCTTTGTTTTGTTAAGCTTACAGCTACAGCATCTCATTTGCTTTCCTGTTGTGTTTGCAGCTTCAGGTTTGTTCCACATATTTTTGTTTTAATATGCATTGATTTGCTAATTGGAGAAGAGCACACTCTTAACATTCCCTTTCTTGTTCTCTGGGCCAAAGCTCTTTAATAAGAGATTTTTTTTTTTTAATCTACTATACCAAATACAGGCACACATAAACATTAAGACAAATAATGGTCTTGTGCACTAACATAGATGTGTGTGTACCTGTAATGGCAATGACTTTATGCAGATAGATGTATACTGAGGTATACAGAGCCTAACTTACCACTTTAACCATTGGGAAATTAGTTCAGCGTTTCTTCCATGCATAAAATACATTATATATATATATAAAAATTAAAAACAGCTGTCTGTTCAGTCTATACTAGGTAGATAGATGAGATAAAAAAGGTGATTTGATTCTAATCCTTCAACTAGCCCAATTTCCCTTTGAAATAAGAAATGGTTCTTGGGGCAGAAAGAATGTACAGCAGAGCCTGTTTGTGCAGAATACTGCCTTTCAAAATGAAGCTGTTTTGTTAAGATAGTTGTGCAGTGGTTTGTGCCAAACCATTGTATCAACATTGCAATTGGATAGATCCCAAGTAGTGTCAGAATGTGGAAACGGCAGAAAAGGTACTAATAGTCACAGTATTTTTTTTTTTAGTGTCATTGCCATATCTTGACCTTCAAATTGATGACAAATGAAAAGAAAAATGACACTTTTAACATGTAATTGCTTGACTGTTATGTTGCCACTTTGTAACTGTAATCTCTTCTACTGAGCCTTCTCCTTTGAGGAAAAATGAGCATTGTTTTCCTTGAAAAATGAGATGAGTGACTTTCATTCATTTTAGTGGAAGTTACACGTGTTCTTCAAGAGGAGAAGGGAATTCATTACACTAGAGTGATAGTCTGCTCTGAAGTCCGAGCTGCAGATTTCTTTTGCTGATTCTACACTTGTGCCTTGTTGATGCCAGGGTGATCAGAGTGCAAGATACGCAATAGATGTAGGTGCCCAGGATCAGGTGGAATATTACTTGCTTTAAATCAAATCTCTTACTAATCCTGCGAACAGTTACGCACATGAGTAACTACACACGCTGTCCTTGCTACTATGAGCGCACGCTCAACTCTACGTGCAACGACTATTCTCAGAGTCCACACAGATAGTCGGTGTATAGAGTTACACATATGAAAAGTGGTTTATGTTACGAGGCCAATGGGCAGTCCTGGTGACATCGACAGGGCGGTCACGTAAGTGTAGTTACCCCCATGCGTAAGGGTGTGCAGGATTGGCTCTGTTACGAGCTATCGGGAGGATGAATGTGCTACCTGTGTGGTTGAAACGAAAGCGCTTTGCCTAACCTTCAGCAGAATGTATTGTATAAGCATATTCTATGTGTAAAGTCTTTAAAGATGTCTTCAAAGAAGACTAGAGTCTTTTAAGTTCAATCAAAGCTATATTTTACTACATTAAATTTCTGTATAAAGATATATTTAAATGTTTTAGATAAATGTAAGTTACTCCATATGAAATGTTTAATTTCAATTACTGTGAAATTTATGTATGTTGTAAATTCTTTTCCCTGTTGTAACCCTTTCCTTCCTCAGATATTTTATTAAGTAGTTTCTCATAGGAAGTATTAGATTTGGTTGTTGGGATGGACAGGTTGAAAACTTTTATGTAAAATAGATAATTTTATATTTTTGAGAGAAACATGCTGCATTATCAATGTTTTTTATAAAAAAATTTACTCTAATTTTAAAATAATTTACAGATCTATATTTACCGTTGGATAAACCAAAAATATATAAAGCTCAAAGTTTCAATTTGTTGACTTGTATTTGAAATACAGTTTAAATTGATTCAGCTTGGTGTACTCAGCTATTTAATTCAGAATTTTTAATCAATCCGAATTACTCACCTATTGGAGGTTACCAAAACTACATGTAATTACTTAGCAGAAAATGGCTGTTCCATCTGTGTCAAGAAAGATAAAGAGAGCAAGATCCAAACCCGGGCATTCCCAGTGAATAGCTTTATGACAAAAATGTGTAGTACTTTGGAGCAGCTGTTGAGCTGCCCACAGCTCAGAGCACTGATACACCTACAAGCTCTACTTTGATAGCAGCCGTTCGTCTCTGTCGCGAGTTTCTGCGCACGGTGTGGCAAGCTGCCCAACACATCACCGCAAAGCCACCCCTTCCCACCTCTGTCAGACCTGGTCTCGCTGCATGGGACTTCCCATGGCAGATACCCCTCGGGCTGTGGAGAGACAGCCAGATGCTCCTCTCCCAACGGAAGCCTTTGAAGCAGGGTTTTGGAGGGATGGACTTGGTGGTAAATTTCAGCGCCATAGAATCGACCGCCAAGGAACTTCTTATATAAGAGCAGGAGGATTGGGCTTAAAAGGGATACCTTCTGTCTGTAAAACCTATTAGTAATGTAGTTAAACGCCAAAGTGTAACTGCTTGTTGTGTCATGTGTCATCTAATCACTAACTCTAACCTTTCACAGCGTTTGGTTTTGGACAGGACTATATTCATGTTTCAGGAAGTCAGATCTTTCTGTGTTAGGCTGTTTTTGTAGCATTTTCCACATGGAAATGGATTTTGCAAAATGTCTGTAGATGCTGATGATTGTAACCTTCCCCCTGCCCTTTTCTAACCGTTTCTCTCCTGTATTTACTGTTCTTTCTGTTACGTGTATCTACCTCATGCTTCACAAGAAGACTGTACTGTTGGTTGTACTGGCAGCCCTTCATGTGAGGTGACTGTTCTACCCAGTTGTTGTTTGTCATTCATGGGGATGTTCATAGGGTTATCAGATCTTTGCTGCCATGTTCCCATCAGTTCCGAACACAATATTCTCACCTTTGAATAAATGAAGTACAGTTCCTTAAGATCCAAATGCCAGAATTTTTAACTTTTTTTTTTTTAAATCAAAGAATGGGAGAAATTTTCTTGCTAATACCTGTGGCCAGTCTGAACACCCCATTTGTATTTCATATTACATTCAGTATTTCAGAGACTTGTGGAAATGCAAAGTTGTACAATTTTGATAACCACAGTGTCATGTCATCTTAGTCTCTTGTGCATAATAAAGTATATACCAATTTATTAATAATTGATGCCATAATTCATTTATTTGAAGTTGTACAGAGCCAAGGGCAGTAGATCAAGTTCTGTCTCCCTGACATGTCCTCATGTGCTGTAAACTTCAGTGGGAATTGTGTATGTTAAGGGAGGATTTGATTTTGTGTGACCACATCATTTTTCTCCTTTTTGTGTTCTTTTATCCATTGGCTTTGGTTGGCTTCTTGGTATCGTGGCTTCTTGCAGAAACCAGTAGATACATTTTAGTTAAATCCTGCTGTTCTTCAGTCTTATTTGAAGTCCAAAGGTCTGATCCTGCAGGCATTTAGATGCTGCACGTCAAGACCCAGCCTCAGTCCCATCTTGCGCAAAGCCTGGCTCGGGCACAGTCAAGCCTAAGGCTGAAGCGGCAGAGCTCCCGTGGGTTGTTGTACCCTTGACTGCAAGTACACCGGAGACACGTGAGCAAGGCTGGGATGTGTTTTTGTTACTGAAGGGTTCTCCTGTTCTGGAAAAGATAGTTTGGCCGTGTATCAACAGGGCAAGGATTTGGGTGTTTACTGTCCTGCTTATTGCTTTGTTTCCTGTATTTCCTGAGCAAAATATTCTTTATGGGCGCTCTGGGGGAGCCAGCCTCAGCAGTATTTCCCTGCGTTATTCAAAGGTTGTGGTTATTAACTCACAAATGAGCGTTCCCGAAGAAAGATATCTAAAATGCTTCAATATAAAGATTCCTTCAGTACAGAAAAGGCTATTAATTAGAAGCAATCAGAAGTTTACATGTTACCTAAGAGTTACAACTCATAGAGGTGCAATAGATTTGTTACTTCATAACAACCATATTTCAGACAATTTTTTTTTTTCCTTTGGAAAAGAGCTCCATAGAATTGACTCTCAGTTAAAGATACTGGAGCTGTTCTTCGCTTTCACCTACAAGATTTGTGTTCTGACTGAAATATTGTGTGAAAACATGATCAGTGTCTCATACGAGGAATTAATTTTGAAATGCAATTATAACAAACTGTGATACATTTGCATGAGTATTTTTAGACTTCCAGAAGTAAGAGTCTTACCATATTGCAGAGTAAGCATCAACATTGTGCATGTTTGTTTCTGTCAAGCATTTTTGAGTGAAGCAAACATTTTGGAGATTCAAAAAACACCAAGTGCCAGTTTCAGGAAAAACACAGTCCAGAGCTCTTCTAGTTTAAACAGAGTTAAATTTATCACAGTGTTCCATCCAAGACAGTATAAAAGGAAAATGAACCAACATTTTGATAAATTTTCACAGCTGTCACTTTGTAATTTAAAAGCAGATTATTTATGAGGCTGGAAGTCTGTTTGCTGCTTGGTTTTTGTACTGTAATTCCCGGGTCTCTGCCTCACAAACCTTGTGTTACACTGTTGGAATTCTTTGTGTAAGAAAGATCAAGTTACATCACTTCACCTACCCAAAGGAGGTTATGGCTTGAATTACATTTATTTTTTTTAATAGTCTCTCATTTGCTAGAAGCCTTCAGGGACTCACTGCAATGTGCCCAGAAGGTGATGTGCACCAAGATGACTCCAGGACTGCTGTGCAGCCAGTCTCGCCTGCCTGGCACTTAGTTCTGGGCTGTGGTGCAGTTTTACTGTGTTTTGGAAAAGTATAAAGAGGAGTTGATTAACAGATAGTTGAGGAAGAAAAGCAGCAGAAAAGTGGTGTTACTCTTCCCCTTTTTAAAATGACAAGTTTTTTTCCATCCAATTATTTTGGCATACATATCTGAAGAATTGGTTAAAAATATTTGGGTGGAGTCTCTTTTTGACTGTGCTGTTACTTTCTGCTGCTTGTAAACTGCCAGCTCTAGCAAAGAACATAATGTACTGACAAAAAAAGTAAATCACTATTTTAAAAATCAGGATATTAAAATGTTAAATACCATCAACTTTCTCTGCTTAAAGATGCTTTTAAGCAAACTCCCCCATGTCAGCCATGTAACTTTTTAATGGTATGACTGTTCAATTCAAAATGCGATCCCTGACTGTGCTGTGCCCAGTTCTCCAAGCATTTGACTTACAGATATGCTTTATAAACAGGGAGAAAGGATCAAAAAGTTCTTGGTCTGTCCTTCAGTGCAAGCAGGCATATCCCCTGGGGTTATAAGAGCTTAGGATGTAGAGAAAGTCTTTGCTTTACGCAATGTTTTTATTAGTCCATGGTCCTAAAAGTTATTAGTAACATTAGCTGTTAAGAATGGAAAATAAAATAAACAGGAAGAATTAAGAGGATCATACATGCAGGGCATTTGCAGCAGGAATATTTACGTTTTCACTAAATTTCAGAGTGCCAAAACATGTCACAGAAAATTTAAATCGCTGGAAGGAAACTATAAAATAACATGAAGGAAGCAGTTAGAAAGTGTCTGGAAATGGGAGGCTGAAGACTCATGCCACACTTCAGGCTGAACGGAGCTGGAGCTGGCGGGCTGCCGGGGCTGCGGCACTGCCCTGCCCGCAGCGCGCAGAGGCTGCTCGGAGGGGGACCTTACCTGTCACCAAGAACTCTGCTCATGGAGCATTAGGCATCAGCGAACAGATACAAAGGAGGTGTGGTGGTAACTTCGGGGTGTGCTTATCCTTGTGATACGCCTTTCATTAACAGACTTCTTCAGACACAGACGGGTTTTGTGTAAGGTTGGCAGCTCTCTGGCTTTTGCTTCAGGAAAAAGGGCCGTGAAGTACAAAGGCTCTGGTTAGGGGGTCACTAAATTCAAATGACAAAGCACTGCGCGGATACTTGTGATGGTCAGATGGTGCGTGTTTCTGTTGAAGGGATGGGTGAAGTGCGAGTCCTCCTTCTGGGGAACTCCTTCACTGATAAAAACCATGTTCTGGAATTCAAAATAAGAATCTCCATTATGAATGAGAGCAAAGTCCTGCCGTGCCCTGTCTAGCTGATGCAGGAGCAGGGGGTGGGTGGAGGGCGGAGGGCAGCCCTGTGGTGGGTCAGGGTGTGACCGGCTCCTCAGGCAGGCTCAAAACAGCAGCGTGGGAAGGGGCACTGTCCTGAGAGGCTTTTGTGATGGAGCTCAGACAAAATGAGCAGTGGTGGCTGCCGGCATGGTGGTGCCGGGGGGTCAGCTAAGGGGCGCGTGTCAGCGGTTGGCAGTGGCTCCGTGGGGGTAGATTGGAAGAGGACAGCCGTGACTGAGTATGCCCTGGCTGAGCATGTGAGGTGAACAGCAGAACTGTTGTGAGCCTTTCTTGACCAATTAAATAGCGCTGTTGATGAAAGATGCATGTAGGTTTTGATGGGGAGGGAGGGGGGCTCACGTTTTTAGCCCGATGATTAAATTGCCATCTAACTGAACTGCCACGTGGGGAGTAACGAAGGCCCTCCACCCTCTGTGCAAGGCTGGCTCTGTACAGCATCTTTACGTGCTCTGGGGCTCTGGTCACAAAACAGACCTGCCCTCACTCTCTTAAGCTGAATGAGACTCTGGTGGGGTTTGGATCCCAGTTCTCTGATGAAACATTTTAAACCCTCTCTTAAAACCACAAAACGTACTTGTCAGGCAGCTCTGGTCCACAGGGCATCCCAGAAAACACAGACTGCTGCAACTGCCAGATGATGAAGGGTGCTGAAGATATGGAAGATGGTCAGCAGAGAGAGACAGGAGCAGGTATAGGATGACAACTACGTACATAAAGAAGATGAGGCTGTATTTTGATTTTACTAAGCTGCTGATGCCCTCAGCCTGATGATGTGGAGGAGCGATGCTGGTAATTAAGGATTGAAGAAGGAAGGAATCCACGATGATGTTATTGTCAAGTTGTTGGATGAAGACAGTTGGACTAATGCTGTGATTATGAGTATTGTAGCATGAGAAGCAGAGTGTACTGGTTTTGCCCAGGGAGGGCTGAGGGATGATTACACTGGAAAGTGTGTACCCTGCTGACACTCTTTGTACCGTTACAAAGCCAAAGTAAGTACACCCATGTTTTTACTGGCAGTGCTTAGTTAATTTTTCTGTGACTTCCCTTAAATGTGTGTCCTCGAAGTGAGTCATATTTTGCTAGATGTTAGACAACAAGGGTCTGTCATAAACTGAGAGGCTTTTGCGAGTCCGTCTGCCCGTCCCTTCTCCTGTCCCTGTGGGCTGTGGAACACACAGGATGATCTACCCTGTAGACAAGGAGTGATTTCTCCTGATTGAGCTGTGCCCATCACCTGCACCATGGGATGGATAACTTACTGAGGAGGCCGTAGTTTTATCAGGAACTTCATAAATCATGCAAGTCATTGTGTACAGTTAATTTTGTTTTGTGGTTTAATGGTAGAAGTAGGGCTATGCCAATCTAATTCCAGAAGACTTATCCATTTCTTGCTTTTGTAAACTTTCATTTATGGCATTGCTCTTTCATTCAAAGGTAAAAACCTAAAAGCTTAATAAAAGTTTACATCATAGGCTAAGAGTACAAGATGTTGAAAGTCAGCTCTCATAGTTCTGGAGTGCATTCTTAGTCAATAACTGTGGACCAAGAAAAAAAATATATATTTTTTTTTAGAATCTGTAAGAAATATTAATTACTGTGTTTATTTGAGTGATGACAAATAGCATGGTTACATGGACCCCAGCTATGTTTTTATAGCTGTCCTCTGCTTTTATTGTGACCAAACTGTGATACCAAAAAGCTAGATACTCATGCATTTAGACTTTAAATATAAACACACACATACATACAAACACACAGCATTCCATCTAGTAGTGCGAGGACTGAAGAAGGGAAAGTGCCAATGTGTACATTAGAGGACAAATGCATGTGCAGAAATCATCTACAGCACGCAAGGCAGTGCTCCTGCAAACAGGCATTTTACATCTGAAAGCTATGGCTCAGTTGTGCTCTCTTTCAAAATCTTGAGGTTCTGCATTCTCTTTGCTTAGTTTAGGCAGTTATGGGAGCCATCAGTCTGCGCTTCCTATATGGTTTCTGGAGGCAGGCAGTTCTTGCCTCAACACACCTGGCCAGTCCCGTGCATGGGCACCGGGGAGATCCTAAAGGAATTCTGTTCCTAATTGAGCACCTGCAGTTGCCTGGGATAAATCTGGATGTCTGTCTTCTCTGGATGATGTGGCTCAGGCTGGGGAGAGGTTCTTAGATCATGTAATTGAATGGGAATGAACTCGTAAATTCTCAGACCTTATGCGTGCTCATGGTGCCCGTGTAGAAATACGATGACATAAATTTATTTTGACACAATCAATGAAAGTAATAGTTACTTTAGTAATAGCGGAAGGAGGCTAGAGGAGATCATGGTCACTGCTATGCAGGTATGTAGCCAGGTGGGGTAACTCAAGTGTTCCTTCCTGCTTACAAACCTTTAAGAAGATTTTTCACAGCATTGAAAGAAATTAATGTGTGTAAACCTGGAGGCACTTGCCAGCATCCAGGCTCAGTGCCACATTTGAAGTGAAAAAAGAGTTTGTTGTTTTTCAGAGTCCATATTTCAGAGTGAACTAAAGGCCAGATTCTCGGCTGGTATAAACCTTCTCCTTTGACTTCAGTCAAATTCTGTTTGCACCAGCACAGCATCTCTCAAGCACATATACTGTTCTTTAGCACTGAAGTGTAATCTGGCAAGCAGACAGTTTGAACAACTGCCAGTATACTTCAGGTCCAAAGATGATTCCTTGAACCCCAGCTCTTCCTCCCACTTAGGTCTTTTATTGAAAATAGGACCTATTACTTACTCTTTCAAATCATACTTCTTCCAACTTTGGGTCATCACACCACACACTTTCTCCAAACACCTGAATTTCCCTCTGCAGCTGTAAAGCCTTCTTCCTCAACTCTAATGAGCTTTAGAAGCTCTTATTTCCAAATGAAATTCTGACAACTGTGGTGCTGGTCCTCCTGTTTTCATTTAAGTCAAGAAGGGTCACGTTTCAGATCACCCAGTGCAAATGCCATACTTATTTTTTTAAATCTGTATGTTCTGAGTAGGGTATGTGAGGTAACAGTGCACTAGAGCTATTCTGGCTTCAATGAATTGTATAGGTTTTACTATAAAAATCCCAAAATAAGTTTGAAAGAAGTGTTCTGGGCAGAACACATTCAAACTTATGAATAATGTGTTAATTAGTCACAGAGAGTCTCTACAGCAAAGCCCACAGGCTCTATTTGACACTGCAAAGCCCTTGGTGGTTCTGTACCTGATCGCAGCACTAAGATGACAACACTTGAGCTCTCTTCACTTTTGGAGTGGTTCTGGTCTTGCCAGACAAGTGCACTATGACATATGTGACACGTTGTCTTTCTGGGGCAATGTCGCTCTCACAAGTGCTGTCCAGAGCTCTGGGCTGTTTTTCCCAGGTGCTGTCACTTCTGATGAAGCCAAACAGCTCCCAGGCTGACCATGGGCTCGCTCTTGACAAGGGTGACAGCCGTCAATGGGCCACTGCTGCTCTTGTGTCTCTTTTCTAAGCAACACTTGTTTAGGCTTCCAAGGAAAACACTAGCATTAGTCATGTATGAGTCAGCTGTAACTATCCCACCCATTATAAACCCTATTCACACTGCCTCTTTCCAGATGGTTTTAACTGGCAGCTACTTTAAAGTGCGTCCATGTGGCCAGGACTGGGCTAGTTAGCACGGCACTGCATGTGATGAAGCCCACTTAGCAGTGAGGCTTAAGAACTGTTTCACTGATCCAAGTTTTCAGGAGAATTACTTTCTCTTTTTTCCTCAAGCTCATTGCCATTCCTGCATCAAGTGCTGTCCTTTCACACTTGTCAGCATACTTTTTGGACAAAGCAAGCACATCTCCAGAGGTTCCCTTCCAACCTCTACCATTCTATGATCTCTAGCTTGACACTTTTGCATTTTTCTTCTGGAAGTGAGGTTGCAAAGTTAAGTTACCTCACTGGAGACAAAGAAATAGCCTGGCATTTAAGCTCTTCAGTATTAAAGAAGTATTTCCAGAAAACTGTCTGCAAACAACATGCAGACTGCAACTTGGATTCAGAGCTTCTTAAATGTCTTGGAATAGCAACTAAAATCGTAAAATCACACACTGCTCTTAGACTAAGTAGTAGGTAGGAAAAAAATAAAATAAAAGCTATATGGGCGAAGTATGCTGGTTGTGTTGAACTCTTTGGGGGAGGCTTTAAGTTTGTGGAAAGAAATTACTGTCTAGTTCTGTAAATACAGATGTGTGAAGTTGCACAGTGCTAATAATTTTTAAAGAAATTAGAGCAGTTCTTTTATCAGTCACCAAATTTAAGGAAACTACTCATCACGTACCCTGGGCTATGCTTTCAACATACTCTGTGATTCATTGTCCAGGACTAAGCTACTGCAGGAATATTCTGTGAACTTCTCAGCCTTCTAAGGACTGACTGCTGTAGGAGCACACACTGCGTGACCCCTGACAAAGCCTTGTACAACATGTGAGTCAAACTGAGAAATGACCAAGTCCTTCATGGGAAATCCTGCATTTTCCCTGAAACTTTGCTTTATTTTCCTGAAGCCTTCAAGTGCTAAAATTAACCCTATTTTAAACTGCTTGACTGAATTACATCACACAACTTTACGCCTCTGGCTGTGAACTCGGACACGTACTGGCAGACAGCTGAGGAAATTTCACACCTTTGTTTTATTCTGCTAAAGTACTTGGTAACTTCATGTGGATATCATTGGGATAGTAAAAACACGCTCATGGAAGGGTTGCCCATTTCTTTTTTCTTGAGAAAGATAGGTTGATCAAAACTAGCATATGAATCTTGCAAAAATACCAGCTTTTACTCTCCATAACGCAGCAATAAGAACCTTTCAATGGCAATGCTAATTAAGACACATATTTCTCCATGGCAGTGTTTTTCCTTTGATGTTCCTGTCAGGCCAATGCAAACAGGCAAATGCCAGAGACCTGAAGCTGTGTTGCCTACTGGTATGTCAGCAATATCTAATATTGCAGGTCTGTTTTCCAAGCGAGGCACATGGGGTTTTGTGTTTAAGTTGTTGGAGCCCTGGTGGGAGTTGCCCACATAAAGCTCCCTCCTGCAGATCAGTGGAATAATTGGTTCTTCACTCCTGATCTCTGTTTATGTATCTTCCTCCTCTCACACTTTGACTTGATTTGGCAATACAAGCAGCTTGTGCTTATTTCCTTTCTTTTTAAATCATGATAGTGACAAGCAGGTCTTAGCAGCCTATTTCTTGATAGTTTTTGTTATTTCTGTGTACGCCAGGTACTGCAATACAGTGGAATTACTTTTAGAATAGAAGGTTCACACGTTGTAAGTTAGACACAGAAAATACCTGCTTAGGCCACCTTGGCTACATGTCTGAGACATCCAGAAGTTCGCCGTACATTTTATGGCAGAGAATTAGTGCTGATTTCTGTGACATAACTCGTGATTATTACCTGAGTGAGTCAGGTTCTGGTACCCAGACACAGGAAACTCAGAGCAGATCTTGATAGGTCTCAATTCAGGGGGTTGGGGATGTATTATTATACTGTTTGAGATTTATACAATCTACTTTAAGCCCTTTGGTGGCAGCTCTTATCTTCTCTGTTTCATTTAAACATTGCCTCTGAAGAATGACATTCCCTGGCCAAAATGCCACTCAAGAAAAATAACCTTGTGCTTCCTGTGGAGCGATGCAAACCACTCTGCGGGGCACAGCACAGTGGAGAACCCAGATCTGCCAGTAACCCTGCCAAGGCAGTTAACTTTCCTCTGCCTCACTTTTCTTTCATATGAGGCTTTCAGATCCACTTTAGCACGTTAAAGATGATGCACATCTGAGAGCTGACATTCTTGGGGGGAGGTCCCTGTTCTACTTCAACGACTGCAATCTGCAGGAGAATGTGAAAGGTTAAAACATGTTTCTGCAAGTGTTTTCTAACTTTTCTCGATGAAAGGCACATTTTGCTAGGCACAAAAATATGTAACCCTTCACTATGTTTTTAAAGCTTTATATCAAGAAAATTGCCTTAAAATTTTAAAGTATGGATTTCTTGTTCCTATGGATAATTTTTGTCCATGCTATCTACAAAGGTAAGACAGTGAAATACTCAGTACTGTTTCCTACTGCAAATAAGACCATGAATTTAAAAAAAAATGAGTCAATTTTGTCACTAGCAACAGGTATTTCCATGAAGAAGTACAACTCGGGAGCACTTATTTTGTAGGCACAATCCCTTCCTTGAAAAAGATGATTTTTTAAAAATTCTGCTCACTTGTGAACACATAAACTACATTAAAGGAGAGTACGTAGGATGTAAGAGGCTCTTCTTCCTCTTTTCTGCTCCCAGTTATCATCTGTTGTGTTTACAGCACAGTGCATCCGTCACAACACGCAGGATTTGTGGGAGAGTGAAGCTGCTATGAGTGTTACATGTCAGGCTGTAAACTAAACACTCCTGTGCATGGGAGGCATCACAGAGGGATTCATGTGGTCAGGAAACATCGTTGTCCAGGGTAAATTTGAAACAACAGTGTTTTGTTGGCTCCATATTTCAAAACTAATTGTATGTTCTGAGACTACTTTCTCTCTAAGCAATAAGTGTTGTGCCCTATATTATTTAATAAGCCTTCCACTCATGTGTAGAAGAATGTTCTGTAGATGATGGACATAGAAAATATTCTAGCTCAATCCTTACCTTGATTTTTAGGTCAAGAGAATTAGTCTAATCATCATAGATGATTAAAGGATGTTGAAATACGCTGGGTCCTGCACTTCCACCAAGGTCCGTTTATTTTAAAATTCCTCATGCTGAGAAGACAAATGTTGTATCACAGCCAGGTGAATCACACCATCCAGTGAGACCTCTGGTGCAAAGTGCCCTCCTGTTGAGTGGCCTGTGTGACCATAAGCGCTGTCTCTGGTCAGGACCGCTCTTCCCAGCTCCCAGGCTGAGGCTGACCACCAGGCTGGGAGCGGGGATACCTCGGTCTGATCCTGACCTCTGTCTGCTCTGTAATTTGGATAGACAGTTTTCCTTTTTTTGGACCTCTGTTTTCTTTGCCTTACCTTTCTCTGCAGGATGTCTGAATGTTTGGCAGCAATATCTGCCTTTCCCTTTGTGGGGCTTTCCACTGTGGTGCTTTTACTTGATAGGAACAGAGGGTTTTCTAACCCCTTGGGGTTTGCTGGACACCTATCCACCATCCCCTGTTGCTATAGTGCGCTGGAGCATCCTCAGCAGCTATATTGCTCCTGCTTTGGAACATCTTCCTCCATCTCTAGCCAGGCTTACTCAACCCACAGAATGGGGTCCTTCCATATACTGACTTCTTGAGTTTGAATTCTTCCTACTGTGCACTCAAACTGGAGAGCAAGCACAGGCTAATAAACATGACTACTTACTAGTAAAAAAGCTATAGGTGCAGTTTTACTGGGGGTGGGGCTGCACTTTATCTGAGATGACTTCTCTGAGGATGAGAAATTGGAAGAAGTGTCAAGGGGGAGCTCAGACTGTTTTGGATACTTCTTGGAGACACAGATTGTTTTTTGAGACATTCATGTTGTGTGATCAGATTAACGTACGCTGAGTGCGTGCTGGGGGTGACTCACTCACCACTTGGCTGCAGGGGCGTTGAAAGACAAGCAAGAGAAGCTTGCTGTATCCTTGGAGAAAGCTTTGAGGTTTGTTTAGTGCACTGTTTGAGGGAGTCCCATTTGAACTTTTCAGAGAACTCCCCTCATCCTATTCTCAGCCTAATGATGCCTTGACTTGCAGAGGAAGATATTTTCCTGTTTGTGCAGCCGGCGTGGAATAAGGGCTGCAAGGCAGATGAGTACATAGCAAAGGAAGGAGAGGCAGAGGGCAAAAGGAAGATTAATTAAATCCACAACTTCCAATATATTGTAGTTCATGGTTGCTTGGGGTTATATAAATACTTTCCTACAATGTAGCTATCCAGACATTACCCTAACAAGGAATCAATTTAATCAGTTAAATAAATAGGCACAAGAGTATGGTTTGTGGATTTTATACTCCAGGTAACTCTCCCATACTGAGTATGCACTAACATTCATGTTTCTACTATTATATTCATAAGTCTTACTTAAAGTTTTGACCATGACAGTAAGAACCTATTGCACACAGCAACATGTACATGGAGATAAGGTTCTCTCCAAGGGGGATACCACTTTACTTCATTTTAACAGTGACTTTGGTAGGATAGGATTACATGAAATTATTCTAATTCTTCTCTTTCTTCATCAGCTCAGCTCACTGAATTGACTTGAGGTTTTGGTGCCAAAAGTAATGTTTGTTTTTAAATTACTCAAACTGGATTTCTCCTGTGTGCCTTCTGTTGCTATTACAGCTGGCACAATTGAGCACAGATTTTATTTCTTATTTCCCTCCCCAGCTAGAGGGTTTGTTAAATGCCCATCGGTGGGTCAACAGCCTACACCTGCCACCAGGCTCCTGGCTTGTATGGCCCAGGTGGGGCTGCTGCCTGGGGGCTGTTTCCTGGTACAGGATGTAGGGGGGGAATGGACCACCTTTGGTGTCAGAGCCCACACTGAACTAGGCAGGCTAAGGTAAGGCAGTTTCATATAATTAATGTACTGGAGTTTTAGCTTTGAAACAAGACCTTTGAACCTAAAATTGCAGAAGTACAGTGAATTTTGCATGTGAGGGTAGCACTATATCTAATGGGGGGGGACAGGAAAAGCCTTTGAACTGTCTTTATTGGACTTTTGTCAAAAATAATGTATTAAGGATAATTTTAAAGGCTGTGTGAACAGATCTTGTGGATGCTGAAATGGAGGGATTGCTTTAGCTAACATATGGAAAATATTTACAGCTCTTAGACAATGGTGATATATAAGAGTAAACAGAATGTCAGATAAGCACTGCATTCCTTTATTTTCACTTAAGACTCAGAGAAAAAATATATGCTGCTTTGCTAGCAGGGAGAGAGGAATTGCTTGATTTTGGAGGGCAAACTGATCTGGGGAAAAATGTGCGGGTTAAGCAAAGTGAAATATCAGCTTTAAAATCCTTAATAAATTCACATGTCAGACTATCTCTCACAAAGTCTGAGATAAAACTGATTTTTGTGGAGTAGGAGCTTGGGTTATGGCTTCATTTTCTGTCCGCTTCCATGTAACTTGCATTTCAAAATGAGAAAGTCACGATGACTTTAGTCCCGTGCAGGGCAGCAGCGGGTGTGTGTCTGGGCAGGGGAACAAGTCAGCTGCTGGGGCAGCAAGGCTACTCTTCCTTTCCTTGGCCACCAGGGTCACACCAAAGGATTTCTCAGTTTAGGAACAGTCTGGGGATCTGAAAGCAGCAGGGTCTGGCTGTGGGGCAGCTCAGCTGGAGGGAGCAGACAGCCATGTGCAGCACTAAGCAGCACCTCTGTCTCCTGCCCCTGGTACAGGGGAGCTGAAGACAAACCCGTGACAGAGCTCATCTTCCCACAGCTGAGCCCAGCTGCTTGAGCTTAGGTGTAGTTCCATCTCCCTGTGGCTTTATAGGTTATGTTTCCTGCTCCCAAAGCTCCTGGGGATTCCCTGGGAGCATCGCAGAGGAACTGTGCTGTGCCCTAAGAGCCTGAGCAGTGACCAGGGCCCCAGCATCTCGGGGTCGTTGCTCTGGAGGAGAAAGGCAGGAAAATGCTGACAGCCACAGTGGGATGCAGTGCATCTGGTGCTGACCGTTTTCTGCCTTCCAGCAGCCAAAGCAGTTCCAATAGGCTTACAAATATGGGCTTGAGTTACCAGAGTTTTGCTGTGACTTTTCAGTATGGAGTAAGGTCCTATGCAAATGGTTTCTCATCTGCCTCAAGTGGTGAAAGGCTGGATGGTTTATGCATTGGGTTTTTTGTTTTAAGACGTAAAAGCTGGCTTTCTAATAGAGTCAGTGTTGTTAATATATAGGAAATTAAATACATTGGTAACTTCGTGAGAAAGAAATATGACTTTGAACAAGTGTGTTACTAAAGCAGAGATCTAAGGAATGTTGGCTTGTGTAAAATATTGGTTGTTTGAAATAATGACATTTTAAAATGTTGCTAACCAAAGAATTTTCTTTGACTTTTACTATTGTTTCTTTTGGATATGCTTAGTTGTTTAGGCAATTCTGGTCATTTAATAAGGTTTCAAGATAAAGGGTAAATAGAGGAGAGAAATAAATACAGGTATTAATACAAATAGCTTCTACTATAACAACTGCAATTATTTCATTTCACAACCCTGAAAATACATTACTGAACCAATACATTGTAAACTTTTCCATGTATCTAAAAAGAGCAGGATTGATAATACTGCTCCATACCTAAATGCTTAGGAAGCACCTAAGGTTTGTTAGTTTTGGCACAGGCCTGCAAAGGCAGACGAATGTCATCGTGTTTGTAAAAGGAGGACAGTGGCAAAGGCATTCAAGTGCAGCAAAAACTTGGTTAATTTCTAACGTGATCTTGGCTTTAATAAAATCCTGGGGAACTGGTATACAGGGCTGGCAGAAAGTCTGAGGGGAAATCGAATTGAGTTGTAGACACCAATAAAGCAGCATAGCCAAAGGTTGCCATTGCTACGTTTATTTACTGCAGCTTAAGCTTTTTAAGATGACTAAATCTGTACACTGGGTTTTGTTTGTTGTTTTTTGGTTTTGTTTTGCTTGTTTTGTGGGGTTTTTTTTAAAGGTCATCCTGTCACTGTGTCTGAGGTACATTTTATGATTGTGGTGTCCTGGTCTGCTCTAAGTTCCACTGACAAACATGCACCAGATCACTTGGTGCTCATTCACATCAGTGCTGGGTCCAAAAAGAACCAGCTGTGAATGCATCTGAGCTGTCTCTGATACAGGTCCAAGTCTGGAAAAACTAATTCCTCCCTCTCTGTGCAGACAGTGTTGTGCAATGGCCTGAGCTCACTAAATACTTCTGCTGTCCAATAGAAAGTAATGTAGGTACAACATCTGCTTTAATAGCAACTGCCTTGTTGAGTCTATAGATGTTTGACTTTTTTTTTTTTTGGGTGTTTGTTTGGGGTTTGTTCTGTTGTTTTGGTTTTTGTTTTCCATTTATGGTCTGTTTCTACCCAATAACTTTATGTTGATGAGGTTACAAGAGCTTGGTACAACCATGCCATCTTGCCCACTGTTTTTGTATTGTTTTGCCTGCTGAGCAGACCTTGGAGAAAATGTTTTACTGTAGACCTCCATGAATCAGGTTAATTTTATCGCTGCTGTACGCACAAAACTAGTGTTATGGAGTTTCGGTTATGTGCTTATGAACTGTCTTGAGGAAACATTTAATGACAGATTTCCTAAAGATATAAAATGATACCATGAACTAAGGTGGCTAATTATTAAACCATATGGAAAAATTAAATGGTAAAGCAACAAAAACAACTTGCACACTTTGGTATGTTATATTGTAATGTTTCCTGAAAGTGGTGAGCTTGACCAGCAAGAGTTCTATTGTCATCCCTTTCCTGTCCTACCCCCTATATCCCTTGGCTCTGTAGTGCTCTTGCAGGTGTTGTTTGTTGCAAAAGGCAACTAACCCTCAAGGAATCTTGATAACTGCTCCTCAACGTACAATATGCTCTTTGTGCCAACTGATCTCTATTTCTGCTTTTGGAGCTAGAAGTTTGCCACAGTTTTTCTTCAAGAGGTTTTTGCCAGCTGCCTTAGTTATTTTAGTGTTTGCCGGTCTGCAGTCATTGGCAGCATCAAGAGTATTGTTTGTTCTCTTTCCTTCTAAAGTAGGCTAATGTTACACACAAACACCATCTCACCCACCTCCCTGTTTTAGGACTCCAGCAAGCAGTGTCTTATTCCTGGGCTGTTTATCCTCCAGAGCCCCATTCCAGCACCAAAGAAAAGGGTCCAAAATGAGGGCTGATGGATAGAAGCAGTTAATATGTTCAAGTAGCACAGCATTAATATTTGTGATTTAACTTCATAAAATACTAATGTCAAGATGAAAAAAAAAAAAGGCAACAAATGTACTTTACAACAGCACTGTGCTTACAGCTTGCAATGCTAGCAGCCTGAAAACAGGTCTATTTTTGTGAGCAAATGGATATTCTAATCTCTCATCTCCTTTCCAGGAAATACAGCCTATATTCAGGACCAGGATAATCTACTCCTGGTGGCTGGTGGACCTGCCCTAAGGTTAGCAAAGACTACATGCTCACAGCTGAGGACTAGCTTGAGTTTGTCAACACTAATTATTAAAGTGAAAAAGAGCAGTAAGAATCCTGCCTTGAAAAATCTCCAGTGACCTTGGGGGACGTGGTTAAGGCCAAGCCCAGAGTTACAGTTGAGAAGTGGAAAAAGTCTGTGGCTCCATGTGGTGTAGAGGCAAAAGGTGGTTACCAAAGGAAGGGGTGGGCTACACAAGGACTTTGTCCTGGATGGTTTAGGGAATGATTGAAGGATGTTCAGTCCATGCCTAATATTATACTTAGGTTTAGGGTTAGCAGAGAGACAAAGCCTAGGTAAACACTAATCCAAACCTGAGCCTTAATCTTAGTCATGGGCTGAACCCTAATCCATGACCCCCGCTTACAGCCCAGGGGAATAAACTGGCAAGAATCAAATGTTTGCACAGCCTACCTTTCCTGCTGGCAGCTGCACTCCATCTAGTGTTCCTAATCCAAGGAGTTCTTGTTTACCCTTAAGACTAACCCCAGATGTTGGCTGATGATTAGGTAATAATGCCCAGTTATGGCCCACACAGATACACCAGGAGTTAATTTTTTGTGTGGCTGATGTATTCTTTCGGCTGCCCCTTGGCATTCTGATCTGTGTCTCTCTCCTAACCTTATGTGTGGGCTGAACCTTAACCCATGACCACCAGAGGCCATGGCTGAAATCCTTTTGCAGCCCATCACTTGATTTGGCAACCCTTTTTGATCTCACAGCAGTTGGAGCTCCTCCTTCAAGGTAATGAGCAAATTAGGTGGTGATTATCCAACCCTGATGACATCATGTACCTAACAACAAGTACATTACAAAGAAAACATAAGATAAGACAAGAGATGCCTTTTCTCCAGGCCTATTCTGCTGGGCATACAGACAGCTTCTATATTGGGCTGTCCTGAGGTTTGTTGTAGGTAACCTACTTGACAGAGCCTCTACCCCAACCTCTGTGTCATGGTCACGGTTCATGTTGTTCTTGGACCCGTGGCACATGGCCTCTCTGGTAAGGCAGTTTGGTATGTCCTTTCCCCAAGGCCAGTTTCAGAAGGCTGAATAACTGTAATATTTTGGGACTATGACTCTGTGTTCAACAAGTCCATTTTACGTGTGGCCTTGTTTAAATGATTACTGAAACAAGCCGTTCAGCTAGGGACAGAATTGCTGTCAAGCCCATGGAAATGCACTAATGAATGTAATGCTGACCAAATGTCTAGTGCATCGTATCACATTTTTGAGAACAATCACAAGGTAAAATACTCATTCTTTGGCAAGGGGAGATCTCAATTAGGAGGTGCCAAAGGAATTCACAAAGCTTTGGAAAGCTTTACAGATCCCTTCCTCTAGGGAAAGGGGGAACTTGAACATCGTTTCCTTGAGTGTTTACAGCTGAAAATGAAAGCTGGAAACCCATCAGGGACAATAGAATTTCAACAGAGTTTTGTTGCCACATTTGGTGCTCTGTGGAATATTGATTCTGAAACTGTTTAACTTACTCCCAGGAGTCTGCTTTGTAATCTATATTGGAGGGTTTGCATTTTATAATCTAACTGGAATTTGCAAGATTCTTATGCATGTTGATTTATAAAAAAAAAAAATCAAGGTTATATACTGAGATTTTTAGATCTTTACTGTTCTAATGCAGATAGGAGTAGGATGTATTCAACAGTCCAGTCACTGTTAACTCAAGGACTAGCAGACCCCACCACCTGGCCTTGGACAAGGCAGCTAAGATGAATTAAGATATAGAAGGTTGTTAACAGCAACTTCTCCTTGTAGTATCCCTGATAAAGCGCTGCTAGAAACAAATGCTGCTGTGAAAGAGTACATTTTTTGTTCAGCAGTTTTCCCTAGCACTGGATAGATTGTACTCTTAGTATTATTTTTCAATAGTTTAAGAAACTTCCTCTGCATCTGGAGGTGTGTTTGGTGTAAGCACAAAGACTACCATTCAGCAATGTACAAAGCAGCAGTGTCTGAATTGTCATGCCATCCATGTTGGCGATGAATTTGCCTTGGCAAATAAAGCGGATCACAGGTCTGAGGATCCTTAGGTATGTTGTACAGTACTCTTGTCATCTCCCTTGTTGTGGGCATTTGGGCGTGTGAGGGGTTGCCAGGGCTTGGGCATCTCCCAACATCCATCTCCTCCTCCGCCTGTGTTTGGATGGAAGGCTGAAAGTATTTTGTTTGAACAAGAAAGGAAATTCTGGTGGTTTGGGGAGATGCAAAATGCACACTCCGCAGCACCAGGGAAGACTTTCTGTGTCATTTTCTCTGCTGGTGAATTTGCCAAAATGAGCACCAAGAACTGTCTGAAATTAATTAACCTAGATAACTGAGGAACACACATTCTTTGGTTTGAATTTGCTGTGATCATTTGTCATGTCATTAATAAGACAACACCAACTCCTCTCATTTGTTCCTAGCTGCTTCCTTTAGGTATTCCTGCTCTTTATTACACTCCCCCACCCCACACTTCCAGCTGTATCTTTCTGCTGACTTGTATTCCACAACACCCCCTTGCTTCCTACCCTCGTGCCCTGTTGGGTACGGCTTGCAATTAATGCTACATTTCAGGCTTTGCAATCACGTCTGTTAAAAATCTTGTGATTAAGTTGGAGATCATGCATTCAGGGTTGCTGGAGCTTTGTGCTGTAGCATGAAGCTGAGAGAGAGCAAGGTACTTACCTTGCTTCCCTAGCAGGTTTTGAAGACTGTGCCAAAGTGTGTGCTAGGAAAGAGAAGTTACAGTTGTCCATGTTAGCCGGATTAAACTTGGCATGGATTTCTGGTCTCACCTGCCGAGCAGTTACTGTAGAATTAAGCTAGGCTACTCTACAAGGGCAGCTACAAAGTAAATTTATCTTTTTTTAAATTAAATCTGAAGTTTTATAATAGGTTCCCAGGACAAAATTGAAGAGTGGTGATAAAATCACAATAGTTGCCAATATGGACTTAAACTCTTGAGCAGTCTCTTCACCTGCTCCCCACCCCTTTATAATGCAGAGAGTAAAGCTGGGTGCTATTTGTGCTCTGAAGGATTTCTGTCTACCAAACAGCTTTCTGAAAAAGGGGTCTTCCCTGCTTTCTCCTTCAAAGCAATGTTGGATGTGAACAGTCCTTGATATTCTATTTCCACATCTCCAGGACAGCACCTAATGTAATATGTATATTCTGTTTATGACAGTCACTAATTTGCTCTGTTGCTGATTTGTCCTACTTGAGTGAATAATGTCTTGATTGGAAAAAAAAAACCAAAACAAAAAGCTGGTGAACTGTTGGTTGTCATTCACTTCTCATCTTACTAAGGATGCTGAACCATTAGCAATGCTGGGAAGCAGTACAGGTTAGACAGGAATTGGTGTTTCATCATGTTGCTGTGGTGGTATGAGCTTGCCGACACAGTCTGAGATGACGGATATGGACAGTTGGCCTTGGAGAAAGTCTTGCCTGTTTACGGACTAACATCAGAGAGAGGAAAGATCTGTGTCATGCCTCCAGACCATTTCTGTGTAAGACAAACAGACCAGACCACTGGACTGTTTTGCTAGTTAGGGTGAAAAATGTGTTTGGTTTATGTCTCATATAAATAATAAAATAATAAAAAGACACAAATACCTCACTGCAAACGAAGCAGTGAGGAACAAATTGAAGAGAAAAGCAAATAGCTGACCAAAGCACATTAACCACTCAGACTGAAATCTGACTTCAGTCTGCAATAAAAGGCTTTATTAGCCTCTACACTTGATGTACTCAGTTGATTTAAGTGCCTTGGTTCTTGTTTTGCCAGAAGCGAGGGGAGGAAAAAAAAAACCCAACCCTGTAAGGATAATCATGTTCATGAATGTCACTAACTGGGGAGGAGGAGAAAGGTGCTGGGACTCCTTCGCTTGTTCACTCTTGTCTCCATCCAGGAGACCAGTCGGTGCTTGCTCTGTGAGGAGACGCTGGCAGGAGCGTATCTTTCCTTGGCAGAAATATAACTTGCTCTATTGAGAGAGAGGGGGAAAAAAAAAGTACACAATGTCCTTTTTCCTCCAACACTGGAAATGAACATAATGCTCTTTCCTTGCTCAGAGACGCAAGCCTGCCTCCCAGTGAGTGCTGTGCCCAGGTCCTGGTCCCCAGCTGTGCATGCCACTGGGCTGGAGCTCGGGTTCCCTCTGTGGCACGGGCAACCCACCAGTGCCCCAGCCTCCTGTTTGCTCTCCATCTCCAAGGGAACTGCTGAAGCCAAACAGATTCAAATGGTCCAAGCCTCACCACCTATCAGCCTATATCCTAGGGAGAGGCTTCTGGTGTCTGTTCTCTGAAATGCAGACCTATTATACTGCTGCTTTATTGAGCACAAACGCAGTTTTCTGATGTCTCATCATACACAAATGCTGCTGTCATTTCCTCACATAGTCTTTTGGGAAGACTTGTGTTGAATATGGTCAGCTGTGTGTTTATGAGGACCAACTGATAGTTAGGTGATGCGCTTTTTTTTTTTTTAAACAAAGGTACTTGATCTTTAAATGTTTTTATTTTTCATGCTTATGCATTGTTCACAAAGATCTGCCTCCAATGCTGAGGAAAACACTGTAGACACCTTCTGCTGATAATAAGCTGCCATTAGTCTATCAAATACAACAGCAAACAACAGTTCTTAAGTGCTTAGTAAAGATTATAATGGTTATTGTACATGTTTTAGTCACTGATACATTTCTGATCTTTATTAGTTAATTGCCTGATATGAGAAAACTGAGACCAGCCATGCGGGGCCAATGTGGCATGCAGGGACTGTTTGAACATTGTCACCATGGATAGAGGGATGGCAAGGCAGAGAGGAGTGCAGTGGAGCTGTCTGCTCTAGGATGTAACTTATTAAAACTAAAAATCTCATTTAATAAACATTTGGACTTGAAAGAAGCTACCTGGGTTGTTCCTGGAAAGGAGTGAATTTTTGATCGTCAAAATGAAGTGTTTTTCGAATCCCTTAGCCTGATGTGTCATGTACCAGTTGGGTGACACTGCAGGGTGCCCTGATGGCTGCAGATTCTGATGGAGAGAAAGCTGAGACTGAGCAGACGACCAGGGTTTGTCTGAAGACATTTTTTTCCAGATACCAGGAACCATAATCTTTCCTGGCTTCCTTGAAATGCTGAGTGCTAAAATAAGTGCAGTAGATGGAAAAACTGAAGGAGAACACACTAACAACAGATCAAATGAAGTGAAGGCATGAACTTTAACATTCAGGATTCCTTCAGAAATGCAGGATTAGATTAAGATGTAGATGATGATACATTAGAAAAAACAAAATATAAAATTCTGTGTGATATATGTTACCACTGAAGAAAACACACAGCCTTAAGTCTTAAGAGCAAAATCAGTTTTTCTGAACACAGTAAATCAGGTTTTCAGGATAGAAGGAACAATTTTCAGAGTCTGAGGGAAGCAACAGCTCTGTGATTTGGAAGGCAGGGCCCGTGCAGGGTGCTGCTGCCTGTTCACCGGGACAGAGCTTTGTGGGATGTGTGTTTGGGCCACTGCTCAATTAGCTGTTGCAGTCTTCCCAGGGATGTCTACATGGGATTTTTATAATACATACTTTCCACAGTTTAGACTTGAATAGATGATCATAACAACTTGCAATTACAATAACTTACAGTTATATTCAGTTTTATGTTATAAAACTTTAAACGGCTTGGAACCCTGTTTGGAGAGAAAGTGCTGCCTCCTTGGAGCTCAGCAGAGGTGTTTGAGTTGCAGTTCCCCCAGATAATGAGCAAGTCTCTGGTGGGGCCTTTGTGATGTTCTCTCTTTGTGAACATACCGCTCCAAGAGCCTGTGGGATGCTGGACGTGTTAGTTCCCCTGGTGCCCTCCACAGGACATCTTCTTCCCTCTCCACACGGCCTCTGGGAGGGCATGTGCTGAGGTGGATGTGTTTGTGTTGAGATTCTTCATCTGTGGGATATATGCCCAGAGTAATGCACAGGCCCCTCCACTTGTATCCTAAGATTTTGAAAGCCTACTAAACTAAAAAAATATGAAAAACTTAAACTCTGCAATATCTCTGAGGAGCCTGCTTAAGCATAGAAATTCAAACTGAAGTGAGGGCTGGGAATGCATGAGCTGTTGAGTCGCCTTCCACCCTGACATTCCTTCTCTTTTACTCTTGCCACAGCATGTTTCCCTCATATATGGAGGAACTCTGTCAGCACTTCATTGTAATTAGCTTGATTGCACTTGGAATGGCTCTTAACGAGCCAGCTTGGTGCTGCCTGGGTCTCAGGAGTGCGACTGATGGCCAGGAGTTGTGCACAGTAGAGGAAAAGATGTGGAGTTTGCAGGAAAGTGTGCACTTTGGGTAAATAACCATGTGGATCTGAGGCATGTGTTCTGGATCATGATTCATGCTACGAGTCTAATTTGAAGTGAACATGGAAAGAGAGGATTATCAATAGCTTGAAACTGATAGTTGCTGAATGCTCTCGGTTCCCTATGGATGTTGCACAGAGTTTGAAAAGTTGGTTCCTGTTGCATGTTACTGTTCCCTTCTTTATTCGGTATTCTCCCATGTAGTTTTACTGTAGCTTTGTTTATAGGCCTGGGATGTTAATGTTTTCTCTAAACAAGAGATGCATGTTAAATGCACTTGCAGTGCTGCAGCTGCCCCCGACTGCAAAGCTCTGTGGGGTAGGGACAGATGGTTGTTCATGCAGGGCAGCTGTCTTGGGGAATCTGCTGCTTGCTTAGACTGATTTTTGAATGTTTCTTGAGAAAGAAAGTGCTTCACAGTACAAGAGCAGTGGACTGCACTGAGAAATTAAAAAAATTAAAAGGGGGGGATGATGACGACAACGATGCTTTTTCCTTCATTTTAAGGGGATGCTAATTTCTCTGTTTTACGGGGCAGCAAGCTCTGAAGGGAGAGGTGTGCCCTGGGGGGCTGTGAGTTCTCTGCTCCCCTTGGCTGTACTGAGATGTCCAAAATGTTAATGGGTTCATAGTTCCATGTTGCTAGTGCTAATGAGAGGGGACAGAGTGCAACATTTCTCTCATGGAAAGACTCTTTTAGGAGCCTTGTGCAAAGCTCCCTAAAGTCAGTGGGAATGTTCCTGCTGACCTCAGTAGGCACCAAATCAGGTCATACATCACATCTGTCCTAGTCACCTGTGGATGTACAGAAACAGCTTGCTGCAGAAGGTGATAAAACTCTGCAAACTCTACAAAAACGAATTTTGTAGAACCTATAAAACTTTCCTTGTAAGTAGTAGACCACAATGCAGTCCTTTCGAAAAGTAAAAATAAAGTAAAAAGCAAATCCATCACCAAAAAAAAAACCCCAAGCAACCAAACAAAAACCCATAAAAAAACCAAACCGAAAAAGACCCAGCACCAAGCATGCATGCACACAAAAAAAAACAAACCAACAAAACCACTCCAAAAAAAAACCCCAAAAATCCCCATCTGGGGGGATTGAACGATTGCATGCAAATCATGTTCTGCTTTGAAGATAAACTCTCATATTGTGTGAAAACCAGAGTCCAAAAACAGTCTGAAGTAGTTGTGTGATATTAAAAGAAATGAGTTTCCTGTTGTAATGAAGTATACTTAAGGAACCTGTAGGTCACTGTACTTTGAAAGAAGATGTATATTAGTAAATGGATTGCAATTGCTTATGGGCTTGCTCTCTTTAGTGTTCTGAAGCTGAAGTCATCTCTCTGGGTAATAAAAAACTCTCGTCAGTACAGATATGTAACTCCTGTTAACACTGGAGAGTGGGTGTTACTATTTATTGGCATAGGGTTTAGCTTTATCTATTCTTGACTAGCTTTCAAGTACAGGCATTTTTCCAGTAAACTTAAAATTCCTAATAAATTTGTGCTTGTCTGGCAATGGTGCAAAGTACCACAAAATGCAGTAGCGGTATTTTCAGGTGTCAATTGAAGTGTGTGTGTGTGTGTATACATACATATGTGTATGCATATATATACACACACATACATGCCAAAATATAATTCATTTTGAAATTTGGGCCAAGTACCAGGAAGTCCGTGTTGTCTATAGGTAGTTTAAGATTAATTTAAAGAATCATAAACTTTCTAAAATGAATACTACTTTTACTGCAGTGCAAAGGTGTTATTTTTCCTTCTGTGGCCAAGAAAGGTAAAAAGGGACTGGTCTGTTGCCTTACTTCTCCCTCACCACTCATTTTTTAAAACATAGTGCCTCATGCTTCAAAATGTTTTTATCTCCCTCTCCCCCCGCCCCAGTATCCTTAACATTGTTTCAGACCTATGGTGCAGAGATCCCATTTCATGAGGTGCATTTCATGTGACTAGCAGCTCCTGAAATCCTGTTGGAATGATATCATCGCTCACCTTTAGAGATATCTACCTTTTGAGGTTATTCTTCTTATTCTGGCAGCTAAGGAGGCTGAGGGGGCAGAGGAGCAGCAACAGCCCTCTTCTTTCAGCAGGAACTGAGCTCCTTCCCTGCTTACTGCTGTGATAACCACTTGATTCAGACTCTTGTTTTCCTTCCACATGCTGCTGATCTTAAAAGACCTGTCTCCCCAGTGCTGGAGATGCCCACTGACAACGTAGTCTTTTTTAAAACTCTGCATGTTTTTTCTCTGTTGGAGCAGAAAACTTCACTGAATGACAAGTTCATTTTCAGAAATAAGCACGTTTTTCTTTGAAGTCTCTGCTGGGGGAGGGTGAGAGTTCATATTTTCTTCAGCTGTTATGGTTGACTTTTGAGGCTTTTTACTTAAACGGCTTGATTTATTTTGGTTGTCAGAAATGAACACATTCAGAGCTCTAGTAATACATACAAATATTTACAGATGGCAACAACAGTTTGGAGTAATGCCCCGAGAAATAGCCCTCTTCACAGCAATTAGTAGGGTATACGTAGAGAACTGGAACTACAAAAGGATTTGCTGGACACAAGCAACAAGGGACAAAGAGCCTATTTAGGGGAGATGGGTAATCTCCATTATGATTTTTCTCCATCTTATTAGTGTCTTATTAGTCTGTGTTACTGGAAAGGAGTGCCATCTAAACCAACTTTCTTTACTTCTGAGAGCCTTTTGCAGAGCAATTGCTTGTACCCTTTGGATTAGACCAGCTCAGGGTTTGAGAATTATGCATTCAATATCTCACCTTTTACTTTGAAAGCTTTCAGTATGATAAAATGGACATCTTTATGTACTCAGTGAAACTGCTTCTTTCCACAGCTAAACAAGTGTGTGCTTCTGCATGTCGCATCTTCTCCACGAGGAAGATACAGGATTACTCTAAAGACACTACCTCTGCTTCTATCAGGAAAAATAATAGAGTTGACAAGATTTCCTATTCAACAGCAAATCTTCTTTCCTCACCTCTTGGAAATCATCAGGTGCAGAAAACAGCAGTCGCTGGGTCAGTTCCTGTGGAGCTCAGGTCATGACAATGCTGATGCTTTCATCAGGTGAAAGACTTGGCTTCTTTCACTGAGGCGAGCCTGCCCTTGTACTAGTTCTTGCCCTTGGGCCATGACTGGTACTTGACTGACAGTCAAACCAGACCAGAGACACGCACACAAATGAAAACTGAACTTTTGGGGTGGAAGGGGAAGTTAACTTTCAGCATCTCCTTAATTTGTCTTGTGGTTGCACTGTCACTGCTACGTGTAAAGGCAGAGGAGAATATAAAGTTGGCTCTTCTGACAGCAGCGTGCACTTGGGTCAGTGTAAAGCAAGTGTAAAACCACTGCCCAAACCCCAGTCTGTACAGCTCTTGTGTTTGGCAGGAGAATAGGAAGCACAGTTCTCCACAGCATTTATTTTGACATTTTAAGCATCTGGTTTAGTCAAAAGCAATTGAGGAAAAGTTGTCCTGGCACTACTTGTATCTGCAAAGAGTGTGTGGTATGGAATTCCTACAAAATATTGGTATTCAAAACGGTCTCGGTTCTTCTAAGGACCTAGCATGCTCACAGGCCAGAGCTGTAATCTAATCTGGTTAGAAGGTGTCCGCAAAAAACATGAAATGCCGCAAATAAGATGCTATAAATGCTACTTGATCACTGAGTGCAGCTTTTAAGGCCTTGTACTTTTACCTCCCTGGAGATGAAATTATGAACAGCTTCTAACAAAATGCTGTTTGCTGCAACCTGAATGAGTTCTGAAAATACAGTATTTCTTCCTGGAAGCTGTAATAAGCTTCCGAAACAGGCTTCCTAAAGTCAGGTAGTTCAGTTCCTTAGGAGGAGGAAAGTGCTTGGGATGTTAAGATGACTGCTTATTGAAGTCTACATACACTGTTATTTATCTGAAATCTTCTAAATCCATTATAGCATGGTAGACCTAAGATCTATAGACATCCAAATAGGGTCGTGTGTCAATCTGCTCCTTCTTTCCAGATGCTCCTTTGTTTGTTTGGTTTGTTTGTTTGCTTTTTCTTTGAGAAAGTCCATTTCAAGTGTCTCTAATCTTTTTGACCTCCAGTATGCATGGGCCATCAGCTGTAGTAGTCTCTCTTCGGCAGTCAAGTGTTTGCAGAGAAGACCATAGCCTGCCCTCTGCTCCTCTAGTTCGTATAATAAACATCCCAGTAATTGTGTAAACATTGAGTATCCATAAATGATTTCAGAGCAGTTCCAATCCATCACAACAGGATCTTGCTAAGGCTAAAGCTTGTCTATGTGAGCTGTGTTGTAGCAGAGTTTCTTGACCATGATGTTATTTGTCACGTGAACCAACCATTGCACTAATCCTGCGTTTCTAGTGCATCCAGTATTCTCACTGAAACCAGTATCTTCGTGTGCAATGAATGAATAATGGAGTTTCCATTCCTACAAGAAGTGCTCTAAAGAAATCCATTTAAGATTCCACCAGAAGTCATGGTAACAATGTTCATGGCTGGGGTGGTGCATTGTAGCCATGTCCCATATCAGAGAGCAAAACACTGCTGGATGGTAGGAGCTGAAGTTGATCTGCAAATGTTTTGTGAAGCTGCTGCTGCCTGAGAACCAGTACAGTATTACTGACTGGTAAGTGCCAGAAGGCAGCATGCAGATGGTTGCAGGATGCGCAGTGGTGCCTTGTTGCCGTGCACCTCCACAGCACTAATGCCAAGCTTGCCTCTGCTTTTGAGAAGTACAAGTTGCTTTGAGACACCACGTTCAGTAGCGTGCCATGGGGATGAGGTGCTCTTCAACGTCTGAGCAGAGAACAGAAATTACAGCTTTGAAAAAGCTTCAAGATCAAAAAATAACCTCTAAAGAAAGCCTGGATGTGGGAATCAAAGTTGCATCTAGTGACCAAACCAGAAGTGACCACATTGTTCTTTATGCTGCACTTATCACTAGGTTGCTGGGAGTCATTTCAGCCTTAAAATGTCTGTGTAAATGTTTTTTTCAAAGATCCTTGGTCACTTATCTGAGCAAATCCAGTCTTAACCAAGCTATGAAGAAGTATTACTTAACCTAAAGATATCAAAAAATGTTTTGTGTAGTTAAGCCAAAATGATGGAAGATTAAGTTATGGCAAATAACCATGTTAAATGAGGGTCAGGTTGCTTTCTTAATCAAATAACTTTGCCAAATATTTACTAAAATAGGACAGACTCTTGTAAAAGTATAAATAGTTTGTTAGTTATTTAAATAAAAGATCCTTACAAACCTTATTTGGTATGATTCTTTGATAGTGTTTATGAGGAGTTTTTTAATAGCAGGATTTCCATTGTGATTTTTCACTAGTAAAAAAGCAGTAACCTTTTTTTTTTTTTCTGGCAAAGTAGATTTTCCCTATAAAAAATTGATAGAAAGCATGCTACTTAGTAAATTATATGTTACAAGCACTCCATACATGATCTATACCACTAAATAAATATTTAATTAGAGAGGATGTTGCCAGTTGTGAGATTCGACTAGATGTTTTGTTTCTGTATGGCAACTTGTAACAAGTGACTTCTGAGTCCCTGATAAGAAAGTACTTAGAAACACAGGGAGGAGAGGGAATGTTCTGGAAGAGAAAGCTTGCAGTCTTTTGCCCAGACATGTTCTTTGTGTAGGCTTCTATTTTACAGGGCAGGATATATTCAGAACAGAGAGGACAGAATTTTTGAATATACGCGAGATAATACAACATGAGTTTTGAGAGCAAACGTGCACATTTTCAGTCTCCCTGCTCTTGCAGAGGTAGGAGTGTCTGTGTGCATGGCTTGTTCAGTCCTGTTGTGTACCAGTCACAACACACCAAAAAAACCTCAAAAAAAATAACCAAAAAAAAAAAAAACCCACCTAAAAAAGAGTTAAAAAATAGAAATTACTCTCCCACAGTGTAGAAGTCCTGCATAAGGAAGTGTAAACACTTGGGCAGTGAAAGCTAAAAGGTAATTACAACTTGGGCACTTCTTAGTATGTGAGGAAAAAGCAGAATTATTTGATTAGGTCTTAGTGCTGTAGGTATTAACACCCCATATCCAGCATAATTACAAATGGGATGGCAATGGGAAAGTGGTAAATATTACCAGGTATGAATGGATGGGGTTCAGAAAGCAACCCTGATGGACAGGTTAGGCAATGATTGTTCACCAGAAGGTTAACCTGAATCGTCTTCTCAGTTCTCCTCTGCCTAGTATATCTCAAGATGTAGCAACATAGTCCATCTTAGCTGAATGGAGGGTTACTTGTGATAGAAAATGTCACATGAATAAGGTTGGGTTGTGTTGGATAGAGATTAAAACAGACTCAGCAATATTTTCAGACAGTCTGTGTATGAAAAGCAATTTGGCCTGAAATCTGGAAGGCTGAACTGTCTGGCTGCAGATTGGAAAACAGTACTATGTCTGTGTAAGTTTTGCTGCTCTTTTTAGGTTTCTGATTGAGTAAGCTGTAGTCGTGATGGTGAGTGCTTACATGGGTCATTTCTTTGGCTCTGGTGGAGAGTGGTCATGAGAATATGATTTACCAACACTATCAGTTTCTGTTTTCTACTTTTCCTACTTTTGTCCAACCTTGCTCAAAGCATCTTTAGGAAGTAGGTGCACATTGCAATGAAGCACTGATCACATATATAGAGACATTAATTTCTTTCTTGATGTGAAAATGGCCTTGTTCCAAAGGGATTTCAACACAGGACACCATAGTAAGTGCTGGAACTACTGGAAGGGACTTAGTCCAAGAAAGGATGGAGCCTTGTGTTCTCCAGGCAAGCTCAGAAAACCACCCAAAGTCCCAGCTGCAAGCCACCAGAAGCTGGAACCGTGAAACAAAATAAAATGAGCAGCCATAATTTTACCAAGGCCCCACCCTGAGGTTCTGATTGTCTGCACATCATAAGGAGTACTAGGATATAAAATGATTTTCTGTTGAAGACCAAAAAGATCACTGATATGGACATAAAAAAAAAAAGTGGAGTATGCTACATTCCTGAAAAGACTTGTGGTCACCCAACAGGAAAATGAAGCTAGCTAAGAGCTAGACTGCCATCTAACTTGGAAGCATAATCTCCTTTAATATTGTTTTAAAAGTATGGAAGTAGTCCAGATACGTAATCAGATGATTTGAGTCCAAATGATACCTAAGCAAGTGAGGCAATAAAGAGATTAACCATAGATGAAGCAACTAAAAACATGTCAAACAATTGAAAAAGGACTAGTAGAAATAGAAACAAACAGAAGAGGTACAAAACCATAGCAACAGTCAGTGTTGCTGGTTACAGTAAGCTTGTGTTAACTGGAAATAGAACTAAGCAATGCAAGTGGCTGCAGAATAAAAGATAAGGGCAGTTTCAGTGTTTTCTGTTGTAAACTGTGCCATTTATGGAGGAATCCAGCAGAAAGCACTGCAGTTTAAACAAGCCACGTAAAAAGGTGGGACTAGCTAATTCTGTGAACAAAATGTATTCTACATTTAAAACTCTTCAGTGAAAGAAAATACGAAGCGTTAGCAGTTTGTGCTTAACGCAGCAAATACTGCTGGTGTGAGCAGATTGCACAGGATCTTTCCTGCACAAACATCTGCAGAACAATCAATCATGATTAAATGGCAATCTTTAACCGCTGACACTGTTTATGTGAAAGGTGATTCCAGTGCTAAACCGTGTGGAATATAATGGTAAAGCAAAATGTCTTTTTAGCAGGAGAAAGGAGACGAGCAGTAACAGCAAACTTAGAATGCTTGAAAATGGGGGGGGGGAGGAAAAAATCAAAACAACCCTGAAAATAAATAACAGGAAAGAAAGTGAACATCAAGATTGTGCAATTCTGTTAATGTGTTTCAAGGGCTTGGGACTTTGCCAGTGCTATGTACTATATGGCTCTGCTGCAGGGGATTTTAAAGCATGAACGTGCCTTATACCTGTGTTTATTCTCAAAAAGCTGAGGCCGTGCGTGTGGAAATCCAGCTGGGCGCTGAAGCAATGCTTCAGGCTTTGTGCTCACAGCTTTCCTAGCGTGCTCAGGGGTGGATTTCTTACAGTCTTGTACTGTACTTGCATACATGCTACAGATGGTCCCTTTGTGGGCAACAAATATGAGTCTCTCGTCTATCTATGATACAGCTATTAATAAATCTTAGAGGTTTCTACCCATTAGGAGATTTGATAGAAGAGGTCAAAAGTGGTTTTGGTTGGGGGTAAGCAAGTGCTAGCTGTACAAAAAGCAGAGTCGCTAAACCCTCCTTACTGTAGGAGACCAGACTAAAAGGTAAGGCCCACTAATTAATGCAAGGAGAAGTGTATCAGTTGTTTAACTGAAGGGTGTGTTGATCTGAGTGAAAGAACATGTTGGACAGGGAATGAGCGGCTGGAACTCATTTGATTGTAACACTCAGAGCTTCAGACAATAGCGTCAGAATTTCTACAAAGCCGAGGAATTCTCAAGAGTCCATACTCATCTGCTGACTTGAATGAAATAGTGGGAAGAACAGCATCAGCCAAATGACTTTAATCTAGATTAGCTCCAGCAAATACTATTCGAGGAGACAAATTCCAGAATAATCACTATAAATAAACTATTTGGATAGCATTGATTCCTGTCTTCTATTAGAGCTCTGCATGCGGTGTTCCACTGCACACAAATGCAAATATTTGGTAGGTACAAAATATGTTTTGACAAAAAAAAAGTTGCAGAAACACACCGAAGCAGGCTAAAACCTGTGTTCTCTGTTTGGAATTGAGGCAGCACACTTATTAAATTATTTGGTTTTTACATGCTAGAAATCACAGCTACTGGGGAACTACAGAGATGGGCAAGCCTGAAGCAAACAAAAAAAGTAGAGCAACTCTAGGCATTGTCGTGCACTACAGTGGAGGAGAGGCTTCTTGCATATTTAATTTTATGTGGAAGCCCTTACTTTACAATCTAGGTAGAACGGCTTTGCTGTCTTTCAAAGATGAAGATGGATGGGTAAGTGGCCTGCTTCTAAACCACCTTGGCAACGTTGTTGTTGTTATGTTATCCTAAAGTCCAACTGTTAAATCAGCTGTTGCTGATCGGAATCTCAGCACCAACATGGTTGTAGTTGTAGTACCAGCCAAAGAAAAAATTCTAGCAAAATGTGAGTTCAAAAGCATTGAGCAGAGCAGAAGCAATAATCTGTATTTCTAAAAATTAACAAACAAGAACTGGAGTAGATACATATGCTGTATGTATACATGGGCTGGGATTTTGATGTGCCCTTTTTTAACAGCTGAGAGTTATCCATGAATAATGGATTAAATGAACTTGAAAGTATAGCTCGATACTTTGTTTTTCTGGCAAAACCAATTAGAAAAAAATCCTGGCTCCCCCACACCCTAGCCTCTTCATCTCCCTTGTGCTCTCCTTATCCTTTGGTTGTATCCCTATCCTTTTGGTTGTACTCTTGCAGTTGTTGATGCAGTTGTTTGCTGGTTTGCCTCTCTGAAGTGATACACCAAAGTTTCCAGCTTTGATATGACTGACTTTGCAGGAAGGTCAAAAAAGCAGCTGTGCCAGTGTGAGAGAAGAGGGGAGAAGCAGGTCAGGGGATGATCTTCTGAAGGAGGGGTCCTCTTAAACCATATGTATTTCTGGAGGAAAGATGTTATTGCTGCATTCTTCAGGCGCTGTATCTCTAGTGTTTGAATGTCACAATCTAGAAGGTAAAGGTACTGAACTCTACAATTGCTCATACCATTTTTTTAATTATTAAGTGATCCTACAAATGATTTGAGGAACCTTGCTAAAAGCTGTGTGCTGTATTCTGGCCATAAGGATCTATGTAATTTTTCCCTAGGACACAGAGATTATCCTTCAATTCCTACTGTATTTAAGTTTTAGCTTGAAATGGAACTATTGCTGGGGACTACAAATAGCTCGGTCAAGTCTATTCTGCAAAGAGTCTCAGAGCAAAGAAATGAAGAGATTAGTCATGCCAGCTTGCCAGGAGGCTATTGCCTTACACATAATATAAAAATTTCAAAGGGGAACTTCAGAATTATAAAACTGTGCACGGTTATAGAAATACATTAATAGCAGCAACAGCAGAAGGCAGAAGTGAGTCAATGTTGGAGTCAGCGTTGCCCTGCAAAGCCAGGAACTGATAGCCGAAAAAAATGTTGTTGCTTTGTACTTCAGATTAAAAATGTACTGTCAGGCAATATTGTCCTGTGATGGATGAATCACTGTGTGATCTGACATGTCAAAATCACAAATGTCTTGTTCAAAGGAAGGTTTTTATTTGAAAAATCTGTCTTCTCTTTAGCATCTAAGAGGAGGTGGCTTGCACATGGGAAGCTGTAGCTAGCCTAGGAAACCTGGACTGAACTGCAGGTTCAGTGTCCTGAGCCTGGAGATGAGGCAGTGATCCTGGCTTTTCACATCTCTGAAGTCTTCTGGTTGTTCGTGACAACTTCGGAAAGATGAGGTTTCTGTGACAAATGTGTGTGTGCTATATACATCCCATAGATGGGGTAAAGTAGCCTAGTCACTGTGAGGGGAATAAGGAAATAGAGACTGTTCCTCCCATGGTAGCTTCTGAATGTAGCAGTGGGCAAAATGGGTTCCTTAATGTTTGCTGGTATCTCATTTAATGTAGATCAAATTAGTTTTAATTACACTAGCAAAGGAGATGGCTAATCTGTGGAGCTTCTGCTCTGGTTTCAATGTCTCTGTGTTTCTTCTAAAGCCTGGAATCTTTTTTTTTTTTTTTAATAAAAATATGGTCAAATATACTGAGCTTGTTCTGTGTCTGTTTCAGTTCACAGTGAAGGAAAGATATTCAAAAGCTTACAAGCTCAGATAGCTTTGATATGTAAATTATTATTGTTGTTATTATTATTTGGTTTAGATTTAGAAGCACCAGGTACTGCAAAAATATTAGATTTCTGTGTCTTGTTTTCCTACATAAAACCACCCACAATTCTCTCTGTAGAATAACATCACTTTCCATCACTGCAATCATCAGGAACAAAAAAAAAATCAGTATGACCAAGTATTTCCCACTGCCTCCACCTAGTCAGGAGGTTGTTGGATAAATTTGATTTAGCCTGCATACAGATGGAAGCAGGATATTGAGGGAGTTGTGGGTTTTTTTCTCCTTTTCATTTGCCTCTCAAAGAAATAACTAAATTTGTTAAACTCAGGAAATCTATTTGATTTCTGCTTCAGAAAAGCAAGAAAAGGAGTAGAGAAGTAAAAAGGACCCACCTTGATTTTTCTGTGAGACAGTGGATATAAATATTTTCATACAGAATTTCAGGTTTTTGACTCCTGATGACTGCAAAAATAAATTCAGTCAATGGAAGAACATGTTTTGACCTCTTAAACATGTTATCTAAAATAGTGAAGTGGATATAATGTCATACCCAAACTGTACTCTCTGACTTAAACATACCCAATTTTGACATGTCAAAGTTGGCTTTGAGTTTAGGATTGTTTTTTAACTTGTCACTTTTTGTGGGCTTTTGATCAGGACATTTTTCAAAAAAAGTTCTTCCTTATAAGGAATTTTTGATAAATTTGGATCTTTTTTCTCTTGAAATGAAAATTTCCTACTAAGACATAGGCCAAAATTTCACTTCCAGGTTTTGGACTAGGGACTAGAGCAATTCCTAATCTTAACAAATATCTATTTGACAGAATACAACCTCAAGAGAATGTTCTAAAATGAAATTAACTAAATTTAACTAAAGTAGCCTACTAAAAAAAAATCCTTGATTAAAGGATAAATTGTCATTGCTAAGGAAAATCAGTCTTGAGGTTTTGCAGCTCTTCGTTGGGAATCTTAGAATGGTACAAACAGATTTGGATTAAAAGCCAGACATGTAACAGCTGTGTTGCTGGAAAATTGGGAGATCTTATTCTAAATATTTTAAGCCAAAAGAAATATTTTTTTTTAAATCTGCTATGCTTCAAACGGTCTCAAGTGAGTAATCCCATTATCTTCAGGGGAACGAGGGCTATTTAACTGTTGCTAGATCTTGTCCTTAACTCGTGATGTGTTTATATTGCTAATACAGGAAGATAAAAATGGAGAACGTCCTGAATTCTGGAGAATATAGTTGAAGTTACGTGGGTCACTTACAAAAGCAACTCTTTAAAATACAAAGGAAAGCAGATTTGTCAAAAATCTATGAGGATTTGATTTCTGACTTTAGCATAACCAACAGATCTAGTTATTTCTCAGGTTTTCTTAAATGAATAAATCATGTGGGGAGTGGTGGATGGAGGAGCTTGTCTTTCACTTCCCACCACCTTAGCACTGGGAGGGGCTCAGTCAGTAGAAGTCCCAAGGTGGTGGCTCCTGCACTAAGTGAGTGAAAGGGAAGCAGCAGAGGAGTCAATGTGAGCTCCAAGGGCCAGTGTGTTACATTTTGCTTACAGCAAATGGATAACCCCTTTAAGAAATGGGGGAATATAAGAATGTTAACTGTTAATCATTGACTCATCATCAGTGCTGAGTGGAGATGCTGTGTTTACCAGTAACCTGCTGGATGACACAGAGTGATGAAACTCTCATACTGTGAAGAAATTATCACACTTTGGTCCTGCTACAAACATTTCAATTGTGAAGAGCTGTTTTGGGTTCCACCTCTTGAGGAAAGTCTTGGAAAGGCAGAAATGAAGAGGTTCACTGACAGATGAGTACTAAATAACAGTTTGTGAGAAACACTGCTGGTGGAACTTGAGCACTTGCTTGGGTATGAGATGGGATGATATTCAAAGAGCAGTGGAATTTGGGAGGTCTGGTCTCCTGGGAACGGCAAGTGTGTGGATTCTGCCACCAACACTGTAGGGACCCCCTTTACAGGCATGTTTTTATGGGTTGGGCACTTCTATTCTGCTTCTTGTACTAGCTAAACTTACAAGAACTTGCTGTTCTTGCTACTTTGCTTGTAAAATTTGTTCAAAAACTCTCCATCTACTCTCCCCCTTCCGGAGTTCCCAAGGGTGGAGATAACCCTGTCTTAAGTGGTCACTACAAAACTTACTATCTCTGTTCTACTCAAGCTCTCATGCAAAAAGTGGACCACATGGCTTGGGGGAAGGGAGGGGACGTGTTTCTACATTTCCACTGAGACATGTAGCTCTTCATGTTTTGGTGCAGCAGTTCAATACAATTCCTTCAGAGGCAGGGGATCTGCAAATATTTTACACAGAGGATTCAACGTGCTAAATTCAGCTATGGAGTCACTCTTTGCTTAATGTGCTCCATTTTCACAGTGCTCCTGAGTGTTGGGGAGAGCAAATATCTTGCCCAGGTCAGTGGGCTTGTCCTAACCCAGGACTCTAGGGCTTGTTCTTGAGAACAAGACACTACTCTGTAGATCCAGCACTCCTGAAAGCAAACTCACTCTCCTCTTATTGCTTAGAACAGACACTTGATTAGAAATGGAGCAACTTGGAAATATTTGGGACATATTGAAGCTGGGGTAGGAGTTAGGAGAAGAGAGGAAACGGGGCAGGTTAACTCCTCTGGGTCGTGTTTGGTTGGAGTTCTATTATTCCGTGTTTTGCAGCAGCTCAGCAACCCACAGGCGTTTTCACTGCAGTGACCACTTAATCACACATGCAATATAGTGTGCTGAGCTGCTTTAAAATACTGGAGTACACAGCTGAGTGCTGCTCTGCAGAGACAGCAGTAGGTTTGCTTCAAGGTCTGCCTTATTTTCCTTTCCCAGACTCTTTAGTGGAATACTTATTGCACAAACTCCAAAGCCCAGAGAGCTGCTCTGCATTCCAGTTTCACAGGAAGTAAAATCTGAGCTTGCCAAGTCTGCTCTCTCAGCTGTGGCTGCTCAGCATCCCAAATTCCTGTGCCCATTAGCTGGGGGTTACGTAACAGGCGCACACCATGTCTGGGACTTTTTTAAATGTTTTTTTTTTTTTTAAGATAGAAACCCAGAAATGAATGACTGTGATGTGGCAGGAAGCAGCTTGTATGAATGGCACAAATGGAGATTGAAAGATGACAGTAATATGTTTTCAATACTAAGGTAAAGCAGTGAAATACTTGAGCAGCAGCTCTAAGGTCCCTGAGGCTGCTGTTAAAAGGTATAAATGAAGTCAACATCAAAAATTGCATGGCCCATTTATTTGACAGCATGAGCTTAAATTACCCTAACAGCTGGTTTAAAAGCTGTTCTTTTAAGATAGAGACAGAAGTGTTGAGGCAGTTGTCTTTCTTTTTAGAAACATGATGATAAAAGCAACAGGGTTACAACAGTAACCTTCGTCTGCAAGGAGATGAGTAGTTAAGGTTTGACCCGCTGTGTCCTGTCAGCCCCAAATGCACCACCAACTCTAACCAGCCTCCCCTGGGGCTGTGCTTCTGCTCAGGCTTTTTAAGTGTGCCTGGCTCCAGCCCTGGCCCTGCCTCCTGGATGGGTCTTGGGTCTGTGCCATGGCCTTGTCGCCTGCTCCATCTCCTTTTGCTACTGACAGGACCCTCTGTGTAGCCCCTGGACTCAGTTTACATCCCTTTTGCTTTACTGGGAACTGTCAGTGCCCAGCTCAGCCTGTCCTGTTTGCATGCTGCCAGATTGTGTCTTGTCAGTGATGGGGATGTCTGCATTGTGGTCACCTTGTCTCCTGGCTCACATCCCTTCATGAAATATCCTTGCTCCTGCTGCTCCCTGCCATGCTACCCTTCACTGGTAGCTGAATTGCAGCTGATGCTCACACTGGGACGTACTGGACAGCTGACATGTGGCAATACGTACCAACCCTGCAGCAGTGTGTTGTCTGAAGTCCCCTGCTCCTCATCAAACTGCTACTGAAGCTGATAGAAATCAACTGTATCGTGAGCAGGGTTGTGTCATTCATGCATCTCAAGGGATAACGAAACTTCTCAAGGTGTCTTGCTGCTCATGTATTCAGACTAAGCTGATTGTCAGCATGTTTCCTGACCTCTTTGTCCAAGTCATCTTCTTCCCATGTCCTGGGGGCATTGGTTGCTTCTTGGGATGAGCTCAGACTTAGCTTAACAAACTTTCTGGTGTTGTTTTGATCAGAGCAGAGGCAACACTCAGTTTCTTCAGTGTTCTTCCTATGGTGTGTTACCAGGCTTTGGGGCTCTTGCTGCAAGTCTGGACCTTGCTGGTGTTTCTTGAGAAGTATTTTATAGCCTATGGTTATATTTGGAGCCCTTCAGGACTCAATAGCTATATTACAGTTATCTTAGACTTGAGCAGACAAAACACTTTTGCAAGGTGCCATTCTTACTGTCTCCAAAAAGGGAGGAAATGATACAGGAGGAAATTTCTTTTTGCATTTAATACTGCTGTGAAAGTTGGGGGATGCTTGATCTCTGGGTGGGTTGGGACAGTTGTGATCTCCTCTGCTAGAATGCAAAAAGACAGACTCTGACTACTTTTTCTGGCATGAACAAGCTCGAAAAGAAACCCCCAAACATGTCAAGCAAGTGGGACAGACTAGGGTCCTGCCTCTATGCTTGCTGTAGTGGAGGGTAAGGTCACTGGTGGGGGTGCTAAGGAGCAGGCTGGGCTGCACTAACACCCAGTGTGTGTGCATGTTCCCTTTCCTCATAAATATTTCTGCCTCAGAAGGCAAGAAGTCCCCTGGCAGAGCCCACCTGAGCCTTGGTAACTCCTAGCTTGCCTGCCAAGCTTGTGCTCCTGTGCTGTAAACAGGCCAACCCTACCTGTCCTGGGACTTGCGTCTCCAGCAGCGCAGCAATGGCTGGGCTTCACCTGCTTGGGAATGACCAAACACTATCTAAAAGCAAACTTGGGCTTTGAAAGGAATATATAGTAAAATCCTGCTTAAAAAAAAAAAAATCAGTGAATTCTGAACTGAGGTGTGAGATGGTCCTTTTTCAAGATTAACTAGATGTAGGAGGTGGAAGGGGAACAGTGTGCCAGTCCTGTAGCATTAGAATCAAAATACAAAAAAGATGGAGGGGAATTGGGCCATAATTAATTTACCAGGATGCTACAGCTCTCATTTCACTCTGCTACAGTAATAACTAAATGAAAATCCAGATCATGTCTGAGCACATGAAGAAATAAACAGTTCCTGTGTATTTCAGAGAAGAATGAACTTCACATTGCTGAGGTTCCCAGTGGTTCCTCAGTTTACTTGGAGATGGTCCTTATCAGGATAGTACATTTTGTAAAGACAAACTAAATTTGGGTTTGTTTTGAAATGACATACTTCTGTCATCATCAACACCCGAAGAAAGACACTTTGTAAACTGTCCTTATATTGCAGTTTTATAATGACAAAACCAGGTTAAAATAGATGTATGAAATTTAGAAGGTTATGAGGTACTGCCTGTATCTTTTGGGGGTAAATTCTCTGGTTCCTCTGAAAAGATTTGTTAAGCTGATGCTGGAGCATTTGGGTGCCTCAAGCAATGCTCCATCTGAGAGATCACTTAAAAACTGTGTTTCTCTAGGGGTGATAAGGAATCTCTTACACACTTCCAGCACTGTTTACTATTATGAAAAGTAGTGGAAAAATCAGACTTGAAACAGATATTATGCAGATTCTGTGCTACTAGAAACCCAGCAAATTTATAAAGAATTTTAATCCTTTTTGCCACAGACCTCCAGTCCATTTCCCTGTATTTTGCTGTGGGCTCTCTCTGCATAGAGGCAGTGGGATTTGTGTGAAAATCCAAGCAGACTTTTGGTCCTTTGTGTTGGCCTGACCAGGCAGGTACAGCAAATGTTTACACAGGCTGCTGATCATTTTTCAGATCTGATTTTTAAGATAATGTCTAGAGTACTTAATAGAAGGAACTTTATAAACAGTATCATATTATAAAAAGCTATAAAAGATAATTTTAATTGTTGGTGAGATTTGTTATTTTTTTAACGATAAATGAAAATGTTTCCTAGTACACTTAAATGCCTCATATTGCATTTCTGTCTATCTGGGGCATATTGCTGTTATTCAGATTGCTTGCACTTACATGTGTGCATTCATCCCTGTGATGGATGATCAGCTGTGCAGCTGAAGTGTCTGGGGAACCAGTCTGTTTCAGCAAACTCAACCAGGTAGGAAAAGAAGAATCTGCACATCACATATTACTGCAGCTCTCACATATGGAAGGAGCAAATAATTTAACTTTTTAAGAGAAATACTTAAGCTTTCTTCCATTAATTCCTCTTAAATGGATCATTTAACTTGCTTCTTTGCTGCATGCCTCAGAAACTAGGAAGGACTAGATAATACTTTAAAAAAAATTCTTTTAACTGGGACAAGAATTGAGCATCATATGACCTCTTACCTCTTCATCCCAATGACATGTGTATCTGCACCATTTTTTTTTGGGGGGGGGGGGGAGGTGGAGTGGGGTGGTAGTGAAGTATTTTCAGTGTAACTTGATTAGCAAGGCGGTTACTGCATCTGGAGCACCAGCAAAAGATCCATGTGCCAGTTTGTCTTTGTAGTCAATAACCTTTTGCAGGAATGCTCTCATGTATTCAGAGACTGCTTACATAGTTCTGGGATAGACTTCTTTTTTTTTCTTTTAAACCAAAAGATCTTGCAATCTATTTCACATCCGCCCTTGTCCCCTATACATGTTGCTTGCCAACTGTAATTAATGGACTGAGTTTTATAGGCAATGCATGAGCATGTTCTCTATATACGTCCCAATTCTGGCAAAGTTTGCATTGCCCAGGCCTCATGACAAGTTCTTTTTCTGTGTGAAATCCTAGCATGTGTGTGTGGATTGAGCAGGATGTTGACATGGCTGTTGGAAATTTATCTTTGAAGCTTCATTGCAAGGCAGAGTATGTTGAAACTTGTTATACTGCTTCTGGAGTGGGTGCAGTTCATCCAGTTAAAGCTGGGTCTGTCTCTTGCTCTCTTTTTATAGTCCAGGTTCCCTAAGGTAGTGGGAAGTGCCTCACTGCAAATCTGTCTTGCCAAACACTTGGCAACTAGACCTTCTCCCCCACAAGGGAATTTTTATCTTAAGTAGATAACGTCCATTCGGAATAACCTGACACTTCAGGCTAGAAAAGGGCAAAGAGTTTTGAAGAACAGTTTGGAGATTAAACTTAAGTATTTGTAAATCGTTCATTTCTAGACAGTGTGGATACTATGTCATTAATGATTAACATGTCAAAGAGTGTCTTGTAACAATCTTAACTATATCTTTCACCTTCTCTTGTATTTTCATCCTTGCCTGCGATTGGCTTGATGTGGCATTTTAGGATATTTGGGTCAATAATAAGGTTATGAAAATGTTTTGTACCTGTGTGGCACACAAATGAATATATTTGTGTTTCATTTTCAAGACATTTACATGCTTCATTTGAATCAACTGGATTGCTAGAGTTTGAGAAGTACTTTTATGGCTTTGTATATGTTACAGAAATCTGGCACCTGAGTCACTGTTTGCAGTGTGTGAATACCAAGGAGCACGTACCAGGAGAGCAGAAGTTCCAGCAGAATTAGAGGCCTGCAGTTGCTGCTGGTCAGCCCTGTAAATCTGCAGTACTGCAGAGTCAGCAGCAACCCTGGTCGAGCAGAAACCTAAACATCTGTTTAACTTTAGGCATGTGCTTAAGCTTCTTTGACATGAGCTGCTAAGTAAGGGGGATAGGTTTGCTTTTAATCACTAGTCTGAGGGCTTTACTTCACAAGGTTATGCTTTGGAAGCACTTTTCAAGCAGGATGGAGTTTGTTTACAGCCTGCCTTTGCCTAGCAGGGTGAGATGCAAGTGTGCAGTCCCAAAATTTCTCCCCTCCTTTTCTTTCACTCCATGTGCTAAGTTCTGCAGACTGGAGAAAGAAGGGATGGGGACTGCAGGGCTGCTCAGTGCACACCTGCCCCAGCATACAAATAGCTTAGAAAATGCTTGGTGTTCTCGTTTCACTTTCAAATGGTGTGGTGTGTTCAGTAATGCCTCAGTGCATAGGCTGACCAGTATTCCTGCAACTATCTGAGGGACTCTGGCTGTGAAAACTTGCAGTGGCTGTGTTCCTTTACTCCTCCAAGCTGTGGAAATAAATAGCTCTTCCTTTTGGATTGAATTCCATTCCCATTTAATTTTATTGCTGCTCCTCATACGTGGTTCCCTCTCATCTATTTCCTTCTGCTTTTTGCCTGTCCAGACTCTTTCTGTACTCATGCTGATTATTAGCTGGAATAGTCTGTGTATGTTCATTCTATATGTCAGTCTGCTATAAAGTCCTGAATTCAAATCTCAGTTGTCCTAACTCTTATGATAGCAGGGTCAAAGAAAAACCTTTCCATAAGAACTGCGGCTGATAATGCTTGGAGGAAATTATGTTCTTGCCCTGAAATTGATGTGATATCTGAAAAGCTACTGGCCAAATAGCACTAGTTTGCCACAGCCTTTCAGCTGAGCTCTGTTCTCACAGACAGTGGAAACTGTTGCTTTGTTCCACCCCAATGAAGGAATTTTGACTCTTTGGTCATCAGCAAGTTCGGAAGTGTTGTTAAGGATCTCACCTATGCTTATGTCTGGTATATTTAATCGCATGTTATAAATTTTATAAGCTCTTTTTTTTGGGAAGGAAAATGTGGAAGTCAAAGGAAGGGGGTTGGAGGGAAACACCTTTTGCTTACTGCCACTAAAAAGACTTAATTCTGAACCAAGGGAAATAAGTCTTAACAACAAATGGTATGTGTCTGTTAACAGACCAACAGGAAGATCTCCCTCTGTGTGTGTATGTTAATGACTCATTACAGTTTGTTTGATGGGAATTGGAATTTATTATGGTATCTGGTAGCATCCATCTTTCAGTTCTTCATCTGTTTTGATAAGGAAAAAATCTTGCGCTGCTGTATCCAGCTCTGTTCCTCCTGATAAATAAGCTGCATATCTTTGAGCCATCTATTACCTACTGTTTTGTCAGTTTTATAAACTGAGCAGTATTAGTGGGAAGAGAGAGGGCGGGTATTGTGTGCGGGGTCTGACAGTACCGGGGGGTTAGCAGGCTGCTCCTGCTAAATGGGGGGCCAGGGAGGGTGGCTGAGGGGGACACACCACCAGAGCACTTCTCAGCTCCCAGAAACCACCACCTCAGGAGCCTGCAACTGGCAGAACTGCTCCTCTGCATCCGCAGCTCCCTTGCTCAGTCATACAGGACACCTTTTGAATTGTGCCAGCTGCAGGGCTTTCGGGACCAGGAGCTGACCCTGCCCCAAACACTGAAACTAACAGAAGTAGTTCAGCACTACATCCTCACTTTCTTCCTTCCTTAGCAGTCTTCCAGGAAGTGATGAGCATGGGATGCCAGCCACCTAGACACATAAATCTAAGAGAACACGCAGAAGCATCTAGAGAGACCTTCTAGTACCTGAAAGGGGCCTATATGAAAGCAGGGGAGGATCTATTCACAAGGGTTTGTAGTGACAGGACAAGGGGCAATGGCTTTAAGCTAGAAAAGGGTAGATTTAGGTTAGACATTTGGAAAAAGTTCTTTAATATGAGGGTGATAGTTCATGGGAATAGATTGCCCAGAGAGGTGGTGGAGGCCCTGTCACTGGAGACATTCAAGGCCAGGCTTGATGAGGCTCTGAGCAGTCTGACCTGTTAGAGGTGTCCCTGCTTGTTTCAGGGGGTTTGGACTAGATGACTTTTAGAGGTCCCTTCCAACCCAATATGTTCTATTCTAAAAGAGCTGACTTACCCCACCCTCAGCACCTAACAGTGCTTTTTGAAACACACGTGCACACAATCAGGGCCATGAAGCCACCTCAGGTTGCTGCTGATCAGAGTTGCCCTGCTCTCTGAGAGGTGAACATCCCTCTCCCACTGTCTGTAATGACTGTAGGTGTGTTTCCTGTTGTGATATACCTGAATTTTTCTTTTGACCTCTTACTTAATGTAGTCCTAATTTTTACAGAACCCTTTGGCATAATTTAGGGGAAAACTATGTGGAAGAATTTTTTTTCAGACTCCAGTTTCTTTCACTGAAAGATACAAAATAAACTGACTGTGATTAACCCAAACAAGATGTGCTTGGTTGAATCAGAGCACTGAATTTCTCCACTGGTTATTCTGAGGCTTCTTTGAACGTTCCAAATTAGTATTTTCCTTGTGCCGATACTAGCAACAGGCGATGAGTGACAGTCAGATTTGAAAGTTGTGTGGTAAATCTAATCTTCAGGTTTGCACACCAAAGCTTACAGTGTACTGAGGCACTTAAACCTGACATGTAGATGTAGCTACAATTTAAACATGTGGTATGTCTCAGCATTTCATGGCCCCAATATATAAACATTACAGGGTTAAACCCATTGATTTGTAAGCATGTTGGTGTGGCTACCTCTTCTGAATAATTAGTACATGATGAAACAATACCATCTCACAAGCTGTGATTATGGTCAGTCAGCACTTGAAAGATTATTGGTTTGACAGAGTAATTTTAATTTTTTACCTCCAATTCTACTAAGAGGCTGTAGGCAGAGTGAAGCATGTTCAGATTACATTCTCATCTCCAAGGATAATGTATGTAGTCCTAAAGGTGGTGTGAGAGCAGGAGCTGTGTTGTTCAGCAGCAGTCAGCTGAAGTGGTACAATAATGTCCTCCTAAATTCATTAGGATCCAAAATGGCTAGAAACAGTAGTTTTTATCAATTGGCTTTATGTGCTCTATGAAATTTGTAGGTAATGATGGGAATGTTTCAAGAAAGAGACCTAGATTAGGTCTCACTTTATAAATTCTGAAGGAGGGCCAGGGAATGCAGTTCTGGAGAACAGTTGGTCCAGTATATTTGCATCTGTGTCCAAACTAATTTACCAGGAATTCTGCAGTTCTCGTTTTGCTGGCTGTTAGGAGATTTAACATACCTGAGTTATAATGCATCAAATTAATTGAATCATTGACTTTTAGCAAAGAAAAAGCATAGCAATCGGAAGGTAACTTGAACCTCCCCTCCCAGAATGGGCTGCCTGTGAGTATTCCAGAATATTGTGATTTTTACAAAGACAACTGGGGTAAATACCCATAAATTCAAACTACATATTGTTTTTTTCATGAAGCAACTGTAATGAATGTGACTCAAGTTACAGAGCTAGTTGCAAGCAGACCTGCAATTGAAAACATATGCCAGATTGTATATGTGAAGGATCCCAGCAGGCAATAACTGCTTGGCTATAAGCTGTGTGCAGGACAATTCTGTGCCCTGGTGCATTGTCCATAGTAAACTAATCTAGTTCAATCCATTAAACCAAAAAGTACTAAAGGAACAAGAAGATCTCTGGTCTGAGTCTTGTGGCCCACTGCAGTAAGTCAGCTATCGTAGTCCACTCGCCTCCAGGATGTGGAAGCAGCCCCACAAATAGCTAAGGCAGCCTGTGTGAGTGGGCTGGCAATCAGAAGGCAGAATAACTTTGGGAGGAGTTTAGAAAGCAACTTTGAAACAAATTCTGTAGCCAAATATGAATCTGGTGAAGGAAAAATATATTCATTTGCATATAGAAGCAAGAAAAAGGCTGTCTATAGCATCTTGGCTCCTCTGAGTGCAGTGTTGCTGTCTCACTTCAGCACTTTCCTCTAGTGTAAGAGAGAGAGGTGCAGAGACACACAGTAGAAATTTCAGCAGAAGTTAGACCACCCTTTTCATTTGAAATTGGTATTGTCAGGCCAGGTGAGACAAGGCTACGGACAAGAAAAAATGAAAGGCTCTTGAGAACTCTGGAATTTCTTACCTACACAGCCAAGTCCAAGTGAGGGGGTTTTGATAACAGATCCTTGAAACAAGCAAATGTACAATAGAAGAGAAGCAGGAGTTGAGAGAGGACTCGTATGACACTTGGAAATACAACCAATCGGGGGTTTGCACATAGTGCACAGGAATGCTCAAAGCAGCAAAAGATTCATTAAAGACAACACAGTGCAGGAATCTGATCCTCTGGTAGGATTTTTCTGGGGGAGAGGTGGTGAGAGGAAACAGGAATGGAAGGTACAAGAGACTTTACCTAATGAGCAGTCTCCTGCTAGACATGACCTGTGGCTTTCATTTAACCAAATTATATATCCTTTCATCAAAAAATGTTAATTTTCTTCAAATATTCCAATTTTTAGGCTACATCCCTATCTCTACACATTAAGAGGTAAAACTAATAATGCATTACTTGCTATAAGTTGTTTATGCCATATGAAAGAAATGGATCAAATAGATGCTTTAGAAGTAAAACACTTCATAGCAGTAGTACTTTGGAAATAAATGTTTAATTAGGGCTTAGATTAAAATCTGATTTTCCTGAAAACCATGTAAGAACTTTATGCAAGAAAGCAAATAACATGTAACAAAACCACCCTCTTCCCTGCCATATCCCCACAGGAGGATTTAAGTCTTTCCATAAATGGAATAAATAATACTCTAGGGATACTCAGGAATGCTTATAGTGGTTAGTTTTTAATATGATAGAACACAGCATTGTATAGGGACAATATTCTTGCAGAGTCAAAGGACATGAATTAAAAAGGGCTTAGCAGCAGAATTAAGTATACAACAGGCACATTTAGAAACCATGGGTTATGCTGTACCTTATGCAAAATATCCATTTTACTGGATCCATAGCTCAGTAGTACCACAATTTTTTTTGTTGTTGTTACCAGAGTAACAAAACTTTATATGATGGCCTTTGTAAGTGTATGATCAGAGGGACTACCCAATTCCCCTGTACCGTGTGCAGGCTGCCAATTTAAATATTTACTACCCCTTGAACTGGCCAGCCAGGAATGCAGCAGCAGAAAGGAGTATGAACCACATACGTACTGCCACTGACCTGGTACATGTTCTGTTTTCTAGAAAAGGCACAAGAGGAATTTGCAGTGAACATGCTGTGGCTACAGTAGGGGAAAAAATAATAATGTGCTTTAAAAAAAAACACACAAAAAAATCCCCAACTAAACAACAAAAAGCCCCCATTCACAACTGTGCTGCAGTAAGAACATCGCTTGAGTAATGCCATGGAGAATTGTCCTTGCTATAAGACTCAAAATGAAGATATATTGTTTCATTACAGAATAGGAATTAATGAACCCATTAAGTATTAATGTCATTTAAAATGCTGTTGTTCTATTAAGTGGCTTCAAGGATTAGTCATTTTCTCCCCATAGACAAAATGTCTTTGAAATGTGGTGATAAAAATTTGGCTGGTTGGTTAGTTTGTTTGGGGTTATTTTAGGGGGTTTTTTTGGTTTGTTTTTTTACTTCCATTATCTTGAGAACTCCGCCTGCAGAGGAAAATTTCAGGTGTGCCCTGCTAAATGCAAATGCTTTATTTTACATATGTCATCTAGTTCAGAACATCATACCTGTTCATCACCAACAAACATTTCAGGCAAGCTCTGAAGGCTTTTTCTTTCTCTTTGTATTTTGCTGACTAGTAGCACATAATGGTCAGAAAGGTGCTAGGAAAGTAAACCATCTTTGCAAAGGCAGTCATTTCTTGCTTGGCAGTCATATCCAAAATAAGATGTTTCCCTGCAGCCAGAGCAGGTTACAAAGCTCATTGTGGGTCTGATGTGCATTTTATTCCTACAAAACCACAATGCACTAATTGCTAGAACACCCATGTCAGGGGCATCCTGGAATGAAAACCTCCCTGTTCTATCTTGAGGTCCAGCATAGCTCCCAACCGTAGGACCGTGGCTGGATATTGGGCAGTTAGGGAAACACTTCAGGATCCCATCACACCTGATGGCCTCAAGAGGCCACTCAAGGATTCAGGGGAACCTTTTGCACCTTCACAGGAAGTCTTGGCTGTGTATTGGTCTCATGTTGCTTCTATTTTCTGGACAGCGGAGAATATTTAAACTGTAGGTACCACAAATGCATAAAATGAGGAGGATACTAAATAGTCTCATTGATGTTCCATTTATTACCCACATAGTATTTTGCTTTAAAACACTTAATTGAATCCAATCTCAAAAGGGATAGGTCTACAAACTCAATGGAATTTTTAATTTTTTTTTTCCCTTGTTATCAGGATTATCCAAAAAAACTTTGTTGCTGTTTTGCAGGTGTTTCCTCAGGTAGGCTTAATAAGATGCCCTCCTGTTTTATAATTTTCATGTGCAACTAGGAAAAATACCATCAACTTAACACATGCAACAATTTCCTCACCTACCCTGACTTAGTATTGAGAATAAGCTAGTGTTTGCTATGCTAGATACCCAGATGTATTTAGATTAGCTCCCAGCATTCCATTCTCTGGATTCTAGGTATCAATTTCTCTTCATCTTTCCAAGTCCGTGCTGGTTTTTGCTGCCGTTTTTGGTTTCTTTCCAATTTATTAATATCCTTGTCATAGCATAGTGTCCAGAACTTAACAGTAATGCAGCTGTGGCCTCAGGACTGATGAACATGTGTTGCAACAATGTCATTTCTTAGAGTTTTTTCTAATTGCAGCTCTCATGATAGCAGATTTGTATGCGTTTTAGAAAAACCTAGATTCATGTAATTATAGTTGAGAGAAATCTTGATATGTGACTCTTACCTATGGCTTTGGAAGATCCTTAGAACCACAGAAGCAGAATACTCAGTGCCAACCACTGCTCACCTCTTGTTGTTTTCTTTGATTCACTTCCCTCCCCCTCCCCCCCCGCCCCCCTCCACTGAGAGCCCATTACATCTTAATTCTGGCACTTTTTTTTGTAGAGTGCTACAAAAAGTGATACTTAAGCATATGCTTGTACAAACACATTTTTCTTTTCTCTTTATCCTTTCCCTGAAAAAAAAGAAAAAACAAACCTCTGCAGGTTTTAAATAAATAGCTGTGTGGAGGAAGGACTGACACTGGGTTCCTCCAGCTTGTGCGGGAATTCACTGACCTTAGAATTGTTCCTTACAGAATTTTATTTACCCATAATGTTTTGGTAAAAAAGCCATTAGCAATGATTTTCCCTTTTTGGCTGTTAAACTTAATCAGTGGTTAATTGCTGTAGTGCCTGCTGCAAGGAGCTGCTCAATGCTGTGGTCAGGAGGAAAGCATAAAAAGCTCAAGTCGTCTAGAAAGTTCACGATAGATAGTTGACATATTTTTGCTTGTTGTCAGCTAGTGCTCTCACAAGACCATAGACAGCATGAGTGAATGTAGGAGGAAACAATACATCTGCAGACACTGGCAGACAGCATTGCTTGCCAAATTTGGCCACAGTTCCTTTAGATAAATAATTTCTCAGTGACGTGCTGTGTTGAAATTATATAAACAGCAAAAATTACTAAGACCTGGGCCCCAGGGTCTTGTGGGTTTCAAGATTTTCTGCAATCAATATTCTGACATCTGTAAATATTTTTCTCTAACAGCTGATGCCAGGAACAGAGCAGCATTACCATCACTTTCTATGTATTCAAGATTTTGAATGTATTGCAATAACATCTTTTCAGCCCCAGCCTAGTCAGGACCTTTGCACTATCGTAACCACCAGCTCATATACAAAAGTTATGAAAGCAGCAATCTTTTCTCAGAATGGCTTGTCACCCCTTATAGCAACAACTCCCTTAGCACCTCAGGAATTGTACATTGTGTACGTAGAATATTTCAGTCTCCAGAATCATCCAGGATTTTAGAAAAACTTGGGCTGAAAAAAATGCAACTTTGCACATTGAATGTACAGGGTTAGAGGTTATTAAGCCTGGTTTTCCTTAGGATTTCTGTCTCCGTGTTAAGAGTTCCCCGATAATTATACTTCCACTATGATAATCATATACACTAAAGCTAGATGGAATGTGTTTTCTAGCACCAAGGAATTTATGTAGGAAATAAATGTGCATAATTCTTCCTGAACAGAAACATCCCACAGGAAAACCTTACCTGATTAATTTTTATAGAAGCATCTCTAGACAATCTTCTGAAGCTATAAAAACAAGTCCTTTATTTAGCAGAGATTCTTTAAAAAAAAAAAAAAAATCAGTTTCTATAACAGAAATGAAGCCTATGCATGTCACACAAGACATTCTGAAGGCAGTTGTTCTTGAATATTGACCCATGGCACTGAGCAAACATGGGCTATGCAAAATGAGTAAACACATTGGTTACTATTGCCTAAATAGGAAAGACCAGACACGAACAAAAGCTGTACTTCCAAAACAGCGATGCTTTTCTTTTGATGATATAACCTTCAGCAGTTGGCCCCTCCTCTAGCAACACTCCCAAAGTAATAACTGTTCTCTGAAAATAGCCTGAACAACATTAACATACTTTGTTCCCGAGTAGTACATGGCAGATTGAAAACAGAACAGAGATATGCAAGTATGGAAAGAAAGTCTCTCAAGTACTTCCTTATTTCAGTCATACCTTAAGGCAAATTGGTAAATTTTAAGGGAGTATCTTGAGAATTAAGCATAGAGCTTGTGAATGTCTTTTCCTTTGTAGTTTTTGGTCAAAGTTAACTTTCTCAGAGAACAGGTATGTGCAGCAGTAACGCCTCAGAAATGTCTTAAGCTATGACTGTGTTAGTGATGTTTATGTAATTTTTACATTTGCAAGTATTTTTTAATTTGCAGTCCAACTGTACAAGACAAAATTTCAGTAGTTCTGTGCACAGTGTGATTGTTATTTCAATGAGTGTAAATGTTGAGGGCAACAAAGTAAAACTACCTCAGTATTTCATTTCCACATAAAACATATGAAAGCAGTAATAGAATATGGTATCTTCTCAGAGTCTCATGTCTTTAAAAAAAGGATGCAGCAAAGCCTCTTTTGCAGTTATTCTTGTTGCAGGATTTAAGTCTAGTAGCTTATCAAGTAGGTCATATGCTTCATCAGGAACCTGATCCCATCCTTTCATGTCTACTGCCTTCCTTTCAAAAGCACCATCACCTTCCTGAAAGCTCTTTAAGGGCTGAATTTGTTTTTCGAATGTCTCAGGAGCACATGGTTTGTCTGCTGCCACTGGTAAAGCTGAGCCATTTACAGGCTTGCTGGGCACTTCATCCTGAGATCTCTTACAGCTGCTATTTGTTCCTCTCAACTTCTCACAGAGAGTTCTTAAGTTTTGTGCTGGGACAACTTGGGTACACAGAACTGATTTACCTAGGGGATAAAAAAAATTACAGTAAGTGACACTTTGTTATACTTTCTATGCAACTACAACTTCTAAGTTTGTTTCAGAGAAATTTCATGTCTTGAATTATAACCAGCATTTAAAAAAAAAATATCCAATGCCCTCACTCCTCCAAACCAGCCATGTTTTACAGCAAGTCAGAAGGATAATAGTCTCAGTACTGCTCGGAACAAAGCTGTTTAGCTTTGTTTGCAAAGTTATGTGGTGACAGGCTGTCACGCACCATCTTGTTGAGCTTCAGTGTCATTTTAACAGAACTGAAGAAAATTTGGTATCCTGATTTTTACACATTTGTCTGGAGAATGAAAATTGACGTTAGTAACACTTCCAGGTAGCAAGTGCTGCAGCATTTGGCCTGCAAACAATTAGGCAAATGGTTGTTTTAGGTTTTTTATGTGTTTTGTGTGGTTTTTAAACAGCCCATCTATTGGATTTTGTTTGGTTTGGTTTTTTAAAAGCCCTTCTTGAGGGTGGGGGGAAAGCAAGGTTTACATCACCTAAATAATAAGTCATACTGACTTAAGCCTCTAGGGCAAATTTAACAGGAATAGAAACATTGCCTCAAGAATTCTAACCAAATGCCAGTAGAAAACATTTATTTGGCATATTTCACCTCAAGTGCCTTGACTTAGTGAAAAGCAGTAGACAGGCTGGGAAACTGATGGCATGAAGTACCCCATATACAAATTATAAAAAATAGAAAAATACAAAGCTTTCTTAAAACTCTGTGTATATATAGAGTAGTGCTTTTAGTGTTTTACGTGCAAAAAGTGTTATTTATCTCCAATGTTACTCCCAAAACTAAAAATATTTAAACATAAAAAAACCAAACCAAAACAGAGACTGTAAGTCACTGCATTCAATAGCAGACCAAGCAGACATCTTCCCCTTTTCCCCATAATTAAGGTTTGCATACCAAAAGTTCTAGCAGCCTGAATTGTTTCTCTGGATCCACGAACTGTCATGATTTGTGCCAAAGCAGTTAGATCATCACTTGCTTTGTAAAATGGATACCGTCCACTGAGCAGTGAAAGGAATATGATTCCTGCAGACCACATGTCAATTGCTGCAATTGAAAGCAAACAGTAATAAATAAACTTGTGATCTTTATCACAAACAAAATCACAACTTTCTTTAAAAATAAATTATGACCTGAAAAGTTTCTAATAGAAAAAGTTATATTCTGAAGTATCTCCTGACTTTGCTCATATAGATAACACTTCAAACAGTGGAAATTATTATAATTAGATTGAAGATTGATTTCCTGCTTTGATGCAGAGAGTGTGTTTAAGCTTTTCCATAGAATTTTTCATATGAGTAATGCCATTAATTTTCTGAAATTCAAATGTACCAAAACAATGTCTCAGGTTGTTCTATGCAGGGAAATGAGAGGGTGCAAAAAACCAGCTACTTTTGATACTTTAAGTTTGCTTCATGTGAATAAAACCTTTTATAAGGATCATAAATTAAAAAAATGACTCATCAATGAACACAAATCTGAATTTTCCTGGGACTGAGGCTGCCACAATTAGGCACTACTAAAGAAATTTATCTTACCTTTGTTCCTCTCTAACACGAAATCACTTGACAAGATAGCCAGTTTAAGAACTGTAATAGCGAGAAGTTGTTCACTGCTTTCACTGTGTTATTAAAGAGTACAGTGAGTACTCTGGGGATAGCCAAAGCATGATGGAAACTTTAATGCTGCAAGTTATGAGGCTACCTGTCTGCCATAATTTTTTGGCTCACTAAGGTTCACATTTTGGGAGATGGCAAGGAAAGGGGAGAGTCTGAAGGATTCTCAAACTCTAAAGAGAAAAAATAACAGTTGGGAAATTAAAAGCCATAGTTATTCTACTTCTCTTCTAAAAAAATAAACAGTAAAATAGGTAGTAATTAATCTGGACATTTTCATTAGAAGCACTATCAGCACAAGACTTTAGAAAAAAACCAAAGTATTAAGTTAAATTTGGTTGCAAAATCAATTTTAAGTCTTTTATTAAAAAAAAAATCTAAGTTAATATTTTGGCACAATTTACGGTAGAAAAATTGTGTAGCTTCTTCATAGTTCATGTTAAAGAGTTTAAATATTGCTGTATCAATGTTGAAAAGATCATACCATCTGTTCAAGGTGTTGTGCATCACCCTGAATATGTGAGTGGGAAAGCTGGAGTCATCAAGGTCAAGAGCTTTAAAGAAGATTAATTAACTGGTACTGAAATTAATTGGCATTATGTATCTGAATGGCTATTAAATCCTGGCCCTACAATTCACATAGAGCTGGGATCATCATCAGACTGCAAGATTCTGTACAATGACACCAGAATCATGATTCCTCTCTATGCTTCTGTCTAGTGTTAGCCAACTGGTGAGGCACACTGAGGAAAGGGGAGCAGAGGGACAAACCAAGTTAAAGTGTAACTGGACCCGTCTGATGTCAGCTCTGGAGTTTAGGTTGTATTCCTTGCGCTGTGAACCTGGGTCAGAAGTACTAAGGTAGCTCTGGAGAGAGAGAGAGCTCTGAATCCAGCTGGTAACTTGGTCTCAGCACAGAGAACAGAACTAGCAGTTAAGACTGGGAAGAATACAAGGAGGTGACTACCGCAGTACCCCATGGAAGTGAACAAGAAGATCTGTTAGTTCAAATGCAGCATAATCTCATAAATATTAGTATTAGTCTACCCCATTCTAATTAAGGCCTTTGCTCACATACTACAGGAGCTTGGCACCACTGACTCAGTACTTCTAGGGCTGTCTGTGCCACACTCAGGGCTTTCCAGATTTACCCCTGTTTTCTGTAATCCTGCTTGCCATTACCCTAGAGAACTGAAAGCCATCTGAAAGCATTCTTAACACCAGCATGTGTCCAAGATTCCCTAGGTATGTCATCTTTCTGCCTAAACTCTGTCTAGACAGATTCAGAGATTGCCTAAAACTTCTCCTGGATTTCTGGATGTCTTCTAGTCCGTAAAGCTGGATGTTACAGCAACTCCAAACAGGCTGCCACACCTCTTGAAGTCCCAGTTATATCCACAGTACAGATGTTGTTTCAAACAACATCAGGCTGTCTAGGGATAAGCTGATCAACTGTATTCTTAAGTCTATTCTGAGGGTGTATACCCACTATAAGTACTGAAAATTGATGATTTTCCCAAAAGGTATTAATCAAAAAAGCAGCTAAAACTTGATCTTTTATACCCAATTTTTGCGGACATTTGTATTTATTCCCCTTTTTTGCAAGTCTAAACTCCTGTTCATACATCCAAGGTTTAACAGGTAACTTTGCCTTTATTGGTCCTCCATACTCTAGATAGGCACAACCTCTCCCATCCTACTTCCATCAGCTAATGCATTAACCATCCCTCTGCTCTGCTCTGGCATTTACCCAGGCTACTGAAACTTATTAACCTGATAGTTTTTAACCCTGAGAAGTTGAAAATTTAGTCAGGAAAAATAATTATATTTACAGACCAGCTATTTAAAGCACGAGCAAAAAGGGAAAAAAAATTGATAAAAAGTATTAACCAATGCTTTCTAAACCATGTTTGCATTTAACTATGCCTGCTATGACAGCAAATTCTGTGAAAATCTGTCTAGGAAAGTCTAAAGTATGTCCTCTCCCCAAGACTTACTCAAGATTTTACTTGAATAAATAAGCCAAGAAGCCAAGAAACTTGATTAAAAATAACAGCTTTGTTTTCCTATAAAACACATTGCATTCAGCACCAGCCTATGGCACTACCCCTCAAATGAATAAAGACACATTCATGTTTCAAACACATGAAGAATACTCCTGACTTGTTCTTACTGTGAACAATAAACTTGTAATGTAAAACAGGCAATGCCTGATAAGTGTTAAAAGGGATGATAAAATCAATTTCACATGTAATCAAACCCCTTCCCATAAAAAAAGACAACATAATATGCATAAATGATAAAGATCAAAAGGCAGAAAAAAAGGCATTCATTTCAAGCTGTTGTGCAGTACCTGTGGTCTGAGTGGGGCACTTTGTTAATACTTCTGGTGCTCTGAATCCAGGTGTTCCTGCCCTGGGAGCAACTTGCTGACACCTTGTAGTAAGAGACAAACATGTTTAGAATATAAAAGTTGATAAATAAGTTCTAATTATGGTAATACTTAATATTTTTTTAGGAATATAATTGTGTAAGATGACTAAACAGCCTAACCCTGCCTTACTCAAATTTTATAGAAGTCTGAAGTATCTTATAATTATCTAGCATGAAATTATATTGCATAAGCTAATAACGTTATTATAGTATCTATTATATTTTTATTATATTATTTAGCATAAGGTAATTCGACAGAAATACTTATTGCATACTTCACTCAGAATGACCTTTTTTAGTTTCATTCAACAGCAGCATCATTTTTGCTAAAGGTTTGTTTTCATGGGAGCTTTAAAGTTAAGACTAATTAACCAAAGGCAAAAAATGGACTATATTCTTGAATGTAGATGCTCTGGCTTTGTATTAATCCCCAGCAAACTAAGATTCACAGTTTCTGAGTGTTGACAAGAATCTACTTTTTGTTAGAATAACTAAGAAGTGTGAGATTATTTTAAAAAAACCCCAAAACTTCCCAGAACTTTCTTGTATGGTTTAAAGTGCCTTCCTTCAATGGGACACTTCTCTTTTGAACATGGCAAATTCCTCATGTTTCTTACTTCTGAAATGAATTTGATATCACCATATTTTGATGGTCTGGGAAGAGGAACTCCAGTTTCATGACTATGACTAGTAAGCAGACTTCTCTTCGTTAATTTGTGTTCCTTAATGTATGGATAAAAGGCAATAGTGGATCATAACCAAAACTAAATGCAGAGAGATGGAGTTGAACTGAGCTATTAAGATTCTCTAACGTATCTATTATTAAAACTTAAACATTATTTTTAAATGAACAAATACAAAACAGTCATGTTTCCTTCTTATTCTACATTTTGTGATTTCCAGGATCCAAACCATTGTCATGATTTAGACCTATTAGATAACTACTAATGACAGATTCATGTATTGTCTTCTCTAAGTGTTGTAATTAACTCGAGTGACTTTTCTACAACACATGTAGGTGGATAACTAAATACAGCAACTAAAAGTCATTAACAGTGAATGTCTCTTGTCGCAGATAGTAGTGAACCAATTATTCCGTGAATTCCATGAGCTACTCTTGTTTAAAAAGAGCATACTCAGTGTTTTATGGGTTGCAGAGATCAGATGCTATCTTCTGCCTACTCAATCAGATGTCTAGTAAGTCCAAGTTTTTAAACTTGCTTGACAGCATAGCAGACAATTTTACAACATTATTGAAGCAAATTACCTTGAAAGGCAAACACTGCAAACTCTATCCGTTGCGTAACAGTCACAAATCAGGCTTGAAAGACATCCACTGGCAGCTTTCCTGGCTGCCCCGTTGCTCACTGTTTTGGTAGAAATAATCTTCTTCTTTGTTACAAACTTCCTAGATGAAACATCTATCATCTTTGATTGTTTTATAAGCTGCAATGTAGATATTTTAGAGAAGGTCACATATTTGAGAAGCTTCCCTTTACATTTAGATAGGCCACTTCTGAAAATGCTAAGACCGAACAGATGCTCATGAGCAAACAGCTGCAATTTTAGAACAGAAGACAACAAACCTTTTTAACAATATCACATCATCTATAAAACACACTGAAGCTTTCTAAATATCCTTATTTCCTCCCCTTTAGAAAACATTTTTCAGTGTTTACTGAAAACAATATACATTAGATATTATGAAATTATAAGACAAGTATTTTTCAAGTCAATATTTCAAGTATTCTTTTGGTTCAAGGTGACAATAAAAACAAGGTATATGAAATGCCACAGCAACTCTAATTCTACAGTAAGATGATCACTGTTGGCCAAATCCTCTAATTTAGTTGGGGTTTCCCCCTTGTCATATTAAATAGCAATTACAAAAAGTACCGAAAAAATATTTAGTACAAGTTTTCCCCCCATTTTCAACTGCAAAATAAAAAAGAGGAAGTTCCACAAGCTAAGTATGTCTTAGCTGCACGGATACATGTGTAGGGAAAAAAAAAAAAAGATTAATTTAGCACACAGGCGAGTTTAACTAGGGACACAGCTACATAACTAGCTCTTTAAGAGTTTCAAAAGGGACTGAAACAGAAAGGAAAAATTCTTAATGCCTTTCAGCAAAGACACACTTAATAATCTGCTCAAAAACTTTTAGTTCCCCAGCATCCTGGAGTAGTGTCCAGTCCTACAAAACAACCAGTTCTATATTTTTTGAAATATGCAACAGATTGCTCTTACTGATGAGTCATACATCTTACTTTTGTACTCGAGCTCTCCTGGTATGTGGAACTATAGACATTGAAATTCCTCTCTCCAAAGACAGAGCGCTGGACAGAATGGTGCAGAGAACCCTCCTATAATACAAGCAAAAATGACAGTAAGGATCCTATCTAATGCACAGTCAGCTGGATACCGACAGTTAAAACAGTGTGAAGTGACATAAAACAAGAACAGCTGTATGGCAAGTAATTTTCAGGCATCACCTTACTGTGGATGAAGGAAATGTGGTCTAGACAGAACAGCAAACATGCTTGCAAAACAGATCACACCTCAGAAGTGCCCAAAGACAATCTGAATGCCATCTGTACTGCATTTGTTATGCAAGTAAGTATCTAAACATAGACAAATTATTGTCTCGGGGAGGAGTTGCACAGTATGTGTAATTTAAAAAAAGACTTAAGGCTGTCTAAATAGTAACCAATACTAGGGTTTTATACAGCCTTTGGCATTGTATTCTATCTAACATATAATGAATGATGCCAATATGTGCATCATGTGCATATGTAAAACTAGACACTTTGCTAGGAGAACTGTGACTGTGCATCACATGAGGACCCTGTAGGCTAGGCACACACAGGTTTTATTCAAGTACTACATCTCCCCCTGTTGGATGAAGTACTATGTGAAACGTACAAAAATATTAATGAAAAAGATTAAGAATATTTGTTCCTCTTCCTTGTTTAAGCTGTATTTTTGAAAGTGAGCTGGACTTCTTATCAGCTGCTTTTGAGGTTGACTGTGGAGCTATCTGCTTAGGTGCTGTGACACTGACAGAAACCCCATTTCTCAAGGCTCTGGTGGGATTATTTTGTGAGCAACTTCCCTGCTGTTCTTCAGAGGGGGCAGTTTTGAGAAGTTCAATTTTCGTATCGGGGGTTCCTTGTGCCAATCCAAAATCTACCAAGGCATACCTGAAAGACACAAATTTAGAATCTAGGAGTCACAAAATATCCACCGATCAGTTCCATCTACTATTTATTACTTGTTTACTCCCCCCCCCCCCCCCCCTTTTTACTCAATATGTTGCCTATCTATACTGTTGTCAACAGCACAGTCCTATTTTCCTCCTTCTCCTCTTGTCCTATCTTACCTTTCTCTTCAATGTTTGCACCCTATACCCATTTTTCTTCATTGCTTCCTGTCTTTAAAAAATCCTCTCAAGTGCATATTTTGTCCAATGATGTTAAAAAATATATTCCCATCAACTCATTTCTGGAGTTCTTCTAATCATACAGCTCTGAACCTTGAGTCAACAATCAAGTACAAGTGATTTGACCCTTGCCAGATTCCCATGGGCAGAGGACAAAAGCAGCAGTGAAGACAGACAAGACTAACAATGTTGAGAGTTTTGTCAGACTTCAAACAATATTACTAGAATTTACTTCAGTCTTCTGACAGGTAAGACTACCTTAGTTCACACTTCAGATGTGTCTTTGAAGTAATTTTTTTTTTGCTACAATCAATACAGAGACAATTAATCTGTCTCTGGGTCTCAAACAAACTCAACTCCATGGCCCCCATGCCCAAAGTAGAGATTAAGCTCAAAGACACTGGAAGAGAAGAACCACAGTACAAATTCATTTTGACAGATTTTTTAAAAAGTAACATTTCTTAATTTTTTAAGCTTGTGTCAAAATATAATCAAATCTCTCCTACAAACTTCTGCTAAATAGAATCATAGAATCATTTAGGTTGGAAAAGACCTTTAAGAGGTCCATTTTCATTGAGTCCAATTGTTAACCCAACACTGCCAAGTCCACCACTAAACTAGGTCCCTAGAACCCACGCCTACATACACATCTTTTAAATCTCTCCAGGGATGTTGACTCCACCACTTCCCTGGGCAGCCTCTTCTAATGCTTGACAACCCTTTCTGTGAAGAAATTTTTCCTAACGTTCAGTCTAAATCTCATCTCTTCAGTGCAACTTGAGGCCATTTCCTCTTGTCCTATCACTTGTTACATAGGAAAAGAGACCCACCCCCACCTCATATGAACCTCCTTTCAGGTAGTTGCCTGAGAGACTCCTTTTGTAAAGGCTAAAGAACTCCAGCTCTGTCAGCCACTCCTCAAAAGACTTGTGCTTTAGGCCCTTCACCAGCTTTGCTGACCTTCTTTGGCCACACTCCATCACCTCTGTGTCTCAATTGTTCATAGCACAATACTCACCCATACAGCTATAGGACTGCTGGCACAGAAACAGTACCTTCTTCTATCTATTTCAGCTCTTCACAAAAAGCAGTTGCTTTTTGCAGTCTTTAAATATTGTAACTTGCAGACAAGAAAGCACAACCCTACTACTTATTCAGTGTAAGCTGAAACCAGTCCAAATCTAGCTATCTTATCAGTTTTACTCTATCTATGAGTAAAATTAACAAGTTTATACATCACAAGTCAATATTAACTTCTTAAAAAAAAAAAAAACCACTGATTTTATTCTTCTCATTCTCATTGAAAAAAGTAGTACTTTTACTCAATAGTAAAATCTTCCTTTTTTCAGGTGCTTGTCACTCTGAGGTACTACATTTAAGTCTGAAAAAAAAAATCCTTCCCCCCTCAAATCCCTAAATACAGAAGTTTTTTACAAATTAAAGCTAAAGAAAAAAAATATGTTTTTATTACTTAAGCACATGTTATGCAGCTGGAAGGAAAAAAAAAAAAAAAAAAAAGCACAAAACCAAACCAAAAGCCTAATTGACTCTGTTCTGCCAAGGCACACATTCCCAAATGAGATCAGAATATGGTCATCTGGACAGACTTACTCTTTCAGCTGCCTGTTGTAGAGGAAGTTACTGGGCTTGACATCACGGTGAACAATACCGAAGTGATGAATGCGCCTCAACGCTTTGAACAGATTATACATGTATTCCCTCACTTCTTCAAAGGAAAGAGAATTCAAAATGTCCTGGAAGATTATTTGGATACTGTAATTATGCGACTGCTTTCAATTCAAAGGTTTACCACACATAGAAAGTCTGGGACTCACCAAGAAGGATTCATGTTCCAGATATGGCATAACAATAACCACATGATCATTTTTCCTAAAGCAATATTTAACTCCCATAACGTTATCTTGTCCCCTAGAAGAAAAGTAATGTCACTGAATAAAGACGAGAAGATGGATGTTTATTTTCCTTTACTTCTTAAAAACCTCAGTCAGGCTTTCTTTTACAATCTAATTTAGGTGTTGACAGCAGTCTTGTCAGCAGTTACGCTGTTGCCTCTCATTGCTATATTCTATTTGAGTACTGCAACTTGCAATAAGGGCTCCACAGATTACTTGTGGGGCCATGATTTGTAGTTACCACTGGTATTAAATATAGGACCTAATCTTCATGATGCCAACTACTTTAAGAAGGTGCTGTTGAGCACACTGTGGCAACAAGTATTCATTCCTAAGCCCACATTTTCTGATGAAGAAAATTTTCTTTCCCAAGCATTTCAGAACTGAAATTTTTATTACAGAGATACAGTATAGACCTTCTCAGATGGAAAATACAGTGCTATCTGCAAACTGAGACTACTAGAAAAGGGCATCCATTGCAGGTAAGACACTGCATTTCTTATTTGCTCTTGATAAAAAGAATATACATTTCTGCAGTTAAAAATAAAAAGCAAGCAAAGTGCCAAAACTAAAAACAAAAAAAACCAGAACACAGAACAGTGAGATGATGTTCAGCAGTTTAGTCATGACAATGATATTTTTTTTGTTGATGTACCCTGCTACTGTGAGGCACTGAAGTTCAGCAGCAATTCGCAGAGGGTGGCTGGTTGGAATCAAGTGTTTCAGAGCCATTTTTTCCTCATATCCTGTTTGTAGTTGTGCTGTGGCCAAGTAAACAGAACTAAAAGTACCTGTAAAGAAGGGAGAAAAACACTGTCTGCAGCATTTTTAATTAGGTCAATTCAGATTTTCACAGAAGTGATCTAACTGTTCACAGTCCTGCAGTATACTTGATACTACATCAAAAGCAGATTCTAGAAGAGAAAAATGTAGCTCCTTTTTTCTACTACTGAATTCAGTGATCTTGTATACAAGTTTTTTATGTCAGTAAAAATGCAAATGTAACACTGTCTAACTTGCCTGGGACACAGAGCTCTTTGAATGTAAATTTCCTGTCTTTGATTTGCTTCCTTGTTTAGGTAGCTTACTTTCATCTGACATCTAACTCTTCTCTCCCTCTCTCCCTACGATGTAAGCAGGCTATATAATGCTAATCTGGAAAGCACTACCTTTACTATTCAAAACACTTCTGAAATTGCAACGTTTTTCTTAATTCTGTTATCTTATTTATAAAGTAAGACTTCTTACATGATGTGTATCTTTCCTGTTTGCCCAGAGCATTACCCCAAAGACAAAAAGTGATAGACTCATTTAAGAAAGGAAGTACTCAGACTATATGATAAACTTAACCACACATTTAATTTTAAGGATAGCCCAATATACCTCTTAGAGGAGGTTAATTTATCCTAATGATCTGTGCTATCTGAACACATAAGTTGAAGCATTCTTCCAAATGCATAAACAGTACAAATTACTTCTGATTACGTCTTAAGTATTGTGCTTGCGTCGTGCTAGCTCAACAGTCTGTAAGTGATACACACATCAAAATGCCAGCAAAAACTCTAAATACTTCTTGCAGTCATAAAATCTAGAGTCCCATACAATTCAGTGGACTTGGTTATAGCTACAAGGGTTACTAAGTTGACCTAAGATGTTATTTCTGGTGGTGAGAAGTACTAAAACAAGAGACCCCAGAGCATAATCCTAAATTGAAGCTGGTTTTCTCATAATGCCGCAGAACTGCAAGAGGTATTTTTAAAAGTATTGTTCACTTCCAAGAGCAAAATCAGAGTACTACTCATAACCAGAGATTTTTGATTAATTATATTATCTTTTTTTATGATAGGCAGAACTCTTTTTTTTTTCGTTGCTGTTGTTTATTTTTGAAGTTTTGTATTGCTGTGGTGAATGGAGCTGGTTGGCTTTTTTTTGGGGGGGGGGCGGGGAGGGGGGAACATTGAGACAAAAACTTCCAGCTGTCTAGACTGCCATCACAAGTCTTCCATCACCAAACAGCTGTAAAACAATCCAGCTTCTCATCAACATGTTTGCTTAAAAGTATGGAGTGTCACGAAGCATTTCAGGGATCAAATGTTTGGAAGTTCAAAAAAATGCTGAAAACCCACACTCAGAAGTACTTCAGAATCTATTTATAGACATGACTAACTGAAGGTATCAGCAATAGTGTCTGTTGAAGGCAAGATGTACACAAGTGTTCTAAAATTTGATACACTATGTCTTAAAAAAAGTTTTGGTTGTTTTATTTTTTTTTTAAATAAAGCAGCTATCATCTTTCGGTCTCCTCCTCCAGCTCTGCCCACAGGGTTTCAGTGGAAACAAAGCTGACTGCAGGAACAGCAGTTAAGTATGTCAAAACACAGCTACATATAATGTATTTCTCATGTAAAAGAAAAAGAGTGAAGTGTTAAGACTTCTTTACTCAAATCTACCTCAGAAATTTTTAGTTGTTGAAACTGGAATGCTGTTTTTTTGAAAGGCTTTAATATTCCAGATTTTCAAGAAAATATCTTGAAATAGTCCCTAATTAATACATGTATATGCTCAGTAACATATTAGAATTCCTACAGGGACTAAGAAATAAATCAAAAAGGCATTTGGATTAAATTGCATGTATTGGGATCTTAGATTTATACCTTTTACATTAGAAATACCAGAAGAAATCGAGGTCCAAGCAAGCCAAAATAAATCATTTACCTTCTCCAATTTTTTCCTTAATTTTGAACACATTTACAAGCTGTGGCACTGCTTCATAGAGTTTTTCAATATCTTTTTTGATTCCTGCTGTGAAAAGAATGGGAAAGATAAGAATTTTATTGCTTGATTCAATCACTGATCTATATTTGAGATCAAAAAAATCACACTTCAGTTCATAGCACTGTGAATTCACATAAACAGGGGAAAAAACAGCAGACAGGTATCTATCCCAGCTGCCATTATCATCTGCATATTTGATATCATTGTTGTTCTTATGAGCTGCAGCATTTTTTTTGTTTTCTTTTACTTATCTGCCACCTAGCAGTTCTTGAGAAGGAGAAAAGCCTTGTGGTTAGTTAGACATCAGATTACAGTTTATTGATAAATGTTTTAGTGAAATTTGCAACATCAGTTTCATAAAGGACAAAACTGTAATAGCTGCTTCTGCAAGCACAGGAGAACACCCATAGGATACAAATCAAAAATGTTGGGGGAAAAAAAAAATTTTTTTTTAAAGATCAATAATGCAGTCTTTTATACTGTTACTTAACAGTAAACACCAAAACCCATGTTTGCTCTGCATTGAAGTGGCTGCATTTTGTGCTGTGATCACTAGATGGCATGACAAGGATGTTGTATTTAAAAAAAATTATGCAGTTTTCCATTCCATTTACAAATCCTTGTAGTTTAAGTATTCTCTATATCCTTATGTTTTGAAGCTGTGAAGTATATAGAGGCTGTGACTAATTTCTGTAAAGCAGGGGTGAAGAATGTTTCATACAGAACTAAGCACAAACTGGTATTTGGAAAGTCAATCAAATGGGGAAAAAAAAGTGTATTTTTTCCATCCTCACAGTAGTAAATTTAGCAAATATATAAATCACATTGTATACATAAAAATGTACTATGTTTTACCAGGACAGTAAGTCAAAAGAAATAATTATTTTCAAAATATTACTGCTATGGTAGAAGGTAAATATGGATTAGCATGCATCCCCAACCTCCTAGACTAGCTCACTTTATATGGCAACAAAATCTAAAATTCCCCTGAAGAATCCTTTCTTCCTGTTAAGAGCCCAACAAATGAGTTGGTAATTCAAGTTACAGTTAACGTTCACTTGTAATTTATTATGTTTTTTTCAAAAATTTATTAAAATCAACATGCTAAAAATACTTTTGAGAACTGAAATCTGCTGCCTCTCTTACTATCCATTTAGGTGGTGGGGTTTTTTTCCCTTTAACTTGTTCCTGCTGCTTCTCCAAGTTATTTTAAGTAATTTCAGAGGGGGAATATATCAGGAATGAAAAGAACTTCTATGCTACACACCAAATCCACCAGCATTCATCTAAGGTACATTTTATCAGCAAATACAAGTAAAAGGTTAATCAGTTCTACTAGAAATCATATTTTTTAAAAATTCAAAAATATCCCAGAATAAAAATGATCAGATTTGTACTAAAAGTCAAGTTGTGCAGGACCCATGTGTCTAGCAATCCGGTAAGGAAAACTGGTCAACTGTACAGTTATTCTGGTTATTTCCCAATTTTACAGAGCCAGATTAAGTTAAGCACCTTGAAAAGTAGGAAATGAAAAGTTTGAGTAATCACTTCACTTTCCTGTCAATATAGTAAAAATTTCTGTTGAAAATAACACTAAAAATTAAGGAAGTTACTACATAGAACATTTTTTTTAATTGATATCATTCATACTGCCCATGTGCTCAGGACATGATTAAGAAATTTATCTATTATTACTGCTGTAATTCTTGTAGTTTTTCATTAAAAAACAATTGTTGATAAAAAGCTTTATTGCTTAAAAAGTAGTATCTCCAGTTACCTTGCACAGCAGTTTCAATCTTTTACACAAATGCCCATGTATTACATAACAAATGCAAGACATTCAAGAAAGCTTTCTGAAATCTTCAGAAAATACAGGATGGGAAAGGCTGATATTTGTACCGTGTTCCATTTTCCCCAGGAATATTCAAAGACGTTAAGAGATGAAACCAGGGAGGTCCCAGTTGACTAGAAGCTAGCAAATGTGATGCCCCTCTACAAAAAGGGCCAATCCTGGGATCTACAGACCCATCAGTCTGACCTCAGTGCCAGGGAAGGTTATGGAGCAGGTCATCTTAAGTACCATGATACAGCACATACAAGACAACCAGGGTGATCAGGCCCAGTCAGCATGGGTTTACAAAAGGCAGGTCCTGCTTGAGTAACCCAATCTCCTTCTACAACAAGGTGACCCACCTAGTGGAGGAGGAAAGAGCTGCGGACATTGTCTACCTGGACTTTAGTAAAGCCTTTGACAATGTCTCCCACAGCATTCTCCTTGAGAAACTTATGGCCCAAGGCTTGGATAAATACACTCTGAACTGGATAAAAAAATGGCTGGGTTACTGGGCCAAAAGAGTGGTAGTGAACGGGGCTAAGTCTGGCTGATGTCTAGTCACAAGTAGTGTTCCCCAGGGGGCCTGTTCTCTTTAATACCTTTATTAATGATCTAGATGAGGGGACAGTGTGTACCCTCAGTAAATTTAGAGATGAGACCAAGCTAGGTGGGTATGCTGATCTGCTAGAGGGTAGGGAAGCTTTACAGCAGGACCTAGACAGGTTAGATCAGTGGGCAAAGGTTATTTGAATGGGGTTCAACGAGGCCAAGTGTCAGGTCCTGCACTTCGTTCATAACAACCCCACGGCAAGCTACAGACTTGGGGATGTGTGGTTGAAAAGCTGGAAGTTGGAAAACGACCTGGGAGTATTGATTGATAGTTGACTAAATATGAGCCAGCAGTGCACACAGGTGGCCAAGAAGGCCAAGGGAATCCTGGCTTGTGTTAGAAACACTCTGGCCAGCAGAATAGGGAGGTGATCATCCCCCTGTAGTCGGTACTGGTGAGGCCACACCTTGAAGACTGCGTTCAGTTCTGGGCCCCTCACTAGAAGAAGGACATAGAAGTGCTGGAGCGTGTCCAGAAAAGGGCAATGAAACTCGTGAAGGGCCTGGAGCACAAATCCTGTAGGGAGCAGCTGAGGAAGCTGGGGTTGTTTAGCCTGGAGAAGGGGAGGCTGAGGGCAGACCTTATCACTCTTTACAACTACCTGAAAGGAGGCTGGAGCAAGGAGGGGGACAGCCTCTTCTCCCTGGTGACATGTGACAGGACGAGAGGAAATGGATGCAAGCTGCACCAGGGGAGGTTCAGGCTGGATAGTAGGAAACACTTCTTCACCAAAAGGGTTATCAAACATTGGGATAGTCTGCCCAGGGCAGAGGTGAGGTCCCCATCCCTGGAGGCATTTGAATGGCATGTGGTGCTGAGGGACATGGTTTAGTATTGAGCTTGCAGTGTTGGGTCAAAGGTTGGACTAGATGATCTTGAAGGTCTCTTCCAACCAAAGATCTTCTGTGATACCACATAACAGAACTATAAACAACGATGTCAAAATGTCACTGCATCACTCAAAGACACAGGCCTTTTCCCTCAGGAAAATAATCCTGTTCTTGGGTTTGGAAACATCCTACGCAAACTTCATCCCAAGATATCAGTGACAAAAAGATAGAGCTAGAAAAATTTTTGCAATGGTGATAAAGTTCTAACAGGCTCTGGTAGAACAATGTTGTTTAGAACTAGCTTGTTATCTAACCTGCTCCAAATAAACTAACACAATTTTGTTCCAATGCTTCTGTTCCTGTCTGACTTCTGATGAGAGTTGCTTAAGCCTCAATTTTTACTAAAAATAAGTATACTGACAGTAACTTACAACATAAAATTTGCACTGGAATTTCTCCAGTAAAGTTGCTTGGTTAGGAAGAAATGACTTAACTTTGGCATAAAGCAGAAGTCCTAACAAGGACTCAGCAGGAACATCTTTTAAGTTGTTAGAAACTGGCAAATTTGTACTTTCCTTACCATGTCAGATTTTGGGTTGTTTTGTACCACCAGTCTAACTGTCCTGGGGTCAATACTAACAACCATGAAAGGCTCCCTCAACAACTGCTACAGAATCTGCCAAATACTCTGTTTTGTCCGACAGAGAAGTCAGGTTCTTGCCTGGACATGGTTCAATGCCATGGGAGCCCTAAGAGCTGGGTGACAGAGGCAGCAGGTCCCAGGCCAGAGCAGTGCCTACCCAAGGCACTGAGAGCATTTAGTGACTCACACCACCTTGTGTGAAAGATCCCAAAAAGTGATAGAAAATGTCAGCAACTGTCCTTGATCGTAGACAGCAGTATAAACCTCCTCTGTTCTCTTCTGGGGGCCTGAATCCCAAGTTGGGTATAGAAAACATACAGTTATTGTATCATCAGTATATAATAATAGCCAACATTTTTTTGTTAACAGATTTAAAAGTTATTTCTCACCTCCTTAGAATGAAAAGCATTTGCAAAGTGAGACAATTAAGTGTTATTCAGCATCACTCTACGTAGTTCTGGACATGGATGTGCTTGGGACTGCTAGAGGATCATCTATTTCTAGGAAAACAAGTAGCCATTATATCTATAAACTGGCTGACCAGCCACAATTCTGAGCAAGCACGGTACAGGAAGCCCAGCTTGAAGTACACTCACAAAGAGACCCAAAACCGAGCAACAAATCCACTATTAGAACACAACTGTTCATACTTCAGCTTATCTGGTAAGAGCAAGAACAGTGGTTTTATGCACACATGTACGTGTAAAGGTATGTAAGGATAAGGGCGGCGATTGTAAGTTAAAAGCAAAGTATTATTTTTGTGTACTTGTCAAAGAATTCCATTCCTAAAGACTGCCTTTTTTTTTTTAATTCTGGTATCCTCTTGCAATAACCTATTATGCAATAAATAAATAGCAGGGTTAGCCAACTGTGACAAACTGCTGCTGCTGAAGTTCTGTAACGCAGGAAAAGCAGGAATAAACTTAGACTCAAAAACCACCTCAAATGTTTTAGTTTTCATTAATTCTTTATACAATAAGATCATATACAGACAGGCTTATAACTGATGCTGAAACTTCCTGAAGCAATGAAGAAGCATGTCAGCAACAAAAATTGTCATTAGCAATCCCCATTTAGCACATACCTGAAAGCTTGCTGTTCTGCTCCTGCTTCCCATGGAAGTCTTCAGACTGCTGAGGGTGCTGTTCCTCACAGGGAGACTTCAACGCTGCCTCCATCACAGAGACAACCTGAAGGAAAACATCCAAGACTTTGAGGACCATTTCTGGACACTTGGGGGAGCAAGCACTTCTGGTAAGACACTTCCTGGCCCTGCACTCAGTTCTTGAGATCACATTTAGGGAGACTGAGGCGTTCCCCTGTGCCACCTAAACCAACAAGCATCACCCATCATCCCAGAGAAAAGCTAAACCAGTATGTGCGTCTCTAGTAAGAGGGAAAAAAGGGGTAGGGAAGGAAGACTGCAGGATAAGCTTAGACACAAGTGATTTTCTTTCATCTCTTGTGTGTTTCCTCATTCACATTAAAGCATTATATTTCCCCCGAAGTTTGCTTTGAAAGGCAAGGAACTGATGCACGCAGAAATAGCTTTTTTTGCGATTGAAGCACCAACACAAAGATGGAAAACCTGAGAGAAATTATATTAGGAAAAAAATCTCTAAACGAGAGATTTCTCTCTTCTAGATAAGATTGACAAAAGACGTTATTTCTTGCACTCTCCCCACTAAAACAAACAGCAGCACATTTTTCCTTTGAAATGCTTCTTCCCAAATCTGGAAACAACTGTAAATTACTAAAGTGTACTAATACTGCACAATCAAAAAACCCTGATAATCCTATTTCATGAGCAGAAGAAAGGCAGAGAGCCCCAGGGCAGGATAACTGGTGATAAGTGAGCCTGGAAGCACCACCTCTTACAGCAGCCCAACACTGCTTCCGTTCAAAGACCTTCCCTGCTTGTAACTTTGCCAAACCTTCAAAGTTCTGGCTGAACTTTTCCACACGGGGGAAACATATTCTGAAAAACTTAAAATGAAAGGTTTCATCTGTTTCAGCTATAGAGAGAAAAATATATTTTGTCCCCAAAGAATTCAAGCTACCTTTAGTCTGACATCCTTGTGCAACAGAATAGGGACAGGGAACAGCTTCTCTTTATGAGGGAGCTTTACCAGAGAGTGGGACTCGGCAACTAATGGAAAGACTGAAGCTATTTCTAGTCTCTCACAGGTAGACACTCCCTCCACTAGTGCTGAGTAGGCAGATGAGCCTGTTCCAAACCTGAAACAGCACAGCCTCATTAGCAGAATAAGGAGTGCAAATGAATACAGACATCCCCCGCTGCTGACCACAGCCTGCTTGCTTTGATTCAGCCCCACGTCAGCCTCAGCTCTAAGGCTCTTCCAGTGAAAGGCTGGCAACAAACACCTTGCTTGGAAAAAGAGAACAAATGCTTCTGTTTGCCTGCAAATGCCATGGGAACGTGTTCGTGGCTTGCTGGCCATGAGCAGGGTGTAAGAGGCTCAATATCTCAAGTTGTTGTTTCCATTCATTCATGTTAACCACACAAGCTACTATCTGCAGAACCAAATACCTTGAATACTTGAGTGTATTAAAAAAAATGTCTTACTAGCTTGGAAGTGGGCTTAACAGTTACAAAATGGAACATCAACGTTTGATTCATTCAGATATTTAGTTTTTACATTTAAAAACCACTCAGACACGAGTAGAGATGAAAAAATAAAAAGACCAAAACAATCCAAAGTTTCAGCTCAGAAAAGTTTCTTGCAGTTACATCTTCAATTAAGAAAACAAAACCAAGAAAAAAACCAAAGATAGTGACAGATTCAAACAGCCCTCATAACTGTGGGATCTTCTGAGTCAGGTATGTGAACCTCTGCTGCTGAATCCTTGGCTAAAGCAATGCTAACAAGAACACTCTCTACTGACCCTACAAATGCAAAGTTTCTTTAAGTGGGAACTTCATGCTCAGACACCCCTAGAAAAAAAAGCTCCGATACCAAAAATAAATTCGATATCAATATCTCCAGTTTGTTATTTAAGAAAAGCAAGCGCGGCTGGATTAAGTCTCGCAATAAAGTGATGTGGATTTTTTCTACGGCTACACCATAAATCCGCCTGTCACGTGACAGGCGGCAGAGGTCACATCCACAACTTCAGCTCGCGCTGATGGTGCCGGGACAAAGGGAAAGCATCGGGCAGCCGCTCAGAGCAGCCCGGCTCTGCAAGACGGCCCCCGGCACCCAGACTGCCGGCCAAGCTGCGTTCGGGGCCGCCGCAGACGAGGGGCGGAGGAGGCGGCGGAGCGGGTGATGGGCGGGCGGTGACAGCGAGGGCGCCCCGGGTGGCAGCGGCCGCCCCTCGGCACCTCTCCGCCGGGCCGGGCGCCCCTTCCGACTGGCCCCACGGGGACCGCTTCCCGCGGGGATCGGCCGAGCCTGAGGCGAGGCGGGCAGAAGGGTCCCCCTCAGAGGCGAGCAGGCCGCTCCGCGCTCGGTCGGGTCGAGCCGCGTCCGCGTCCCGTGCCCACCCTCTCCCCCCGCCGAGGATCCGAGCGCGACCGGCGCCCCCGGGGCCGCCCCGTCCGCAGCCCACCAGGGGCGACGCGAGGGAGGCGCGGGCAGGGCCGTGGGGCTCGCACGAGGACTCACGCGGGGCGCGGGCCGTTCGCGAACGCGCCGGGGATTTGCCTGCTGCCGCCTTTTGCCGACCGCGCCACCGCCACCAATCCCGGCCCTCGGCGGAAGCCGCGGCCCCCGCCAATGGGGCCGCCGGTTGCAGGAAGGCGCGTCGCTATTGGTCGAGCGGAGGGCAGAGGCCCGCCTAGAGCCGCTTGGCGGCGCGGCGGGAGCAGTCAGCGCGGGTTGAGGGGGGCGGGGGTGCTGGCTCCGGCCCGGCCGGTTCCCGGCCTGCGCGTGTAGTGGGGCTGCAGCGCAGCCTGCCCGTTGGTCGGGCAGCGGGGAAGGGTTAGGCCACGGCTACAGCCGCGGCCCCGCTGCCCCGTGCAGCTGCGGTCCGGCCTAGGGGCGGGCGGTGCCGCTCGGCTATCCCCTCATCGCCGTCAACACTGCCTGGAGTCGTACCGAACACGGTGTGGTGGGGGCTGAGCGATCGTCGTTCACCCGGCGAGGCGCAGGCGTTGAGCCAACTCGTGTCCGCGGAGGGCTGTGGGGCCTCTGTCAGAGAAGGGCTCCCGGCCTCTCCCAGTGGCGGGACAGCGGCCGCTTGGGACTCAAAATTGTGTGGGATCTGCTGCTCCGAGGGCCTGGAACTCAAGATACTCACAGAATCACAAAATGTCTTTGGTTGGAAGATCAATCAATACTCCCAGGTCGTTTTCCAACTTCCAGCTTTTCAACCACACATCCCCAAGTCTGTACCACAGTCAGGCTTCTTTTTTTTTTTTCCTATATGTGATTACGAAATACTGATAGTCCCTGGATAAGATCATTTTCTCAGGCTCTGCTATGAACTCCGTTAAACAGTGGAGAGGTCATCAAACAACTCTCCAGTTACACCAGTAATACCGGAGATCTTAAGTTGACTTGCAGCTTTGCCTTATTACCCGATTAGAAAACAAAAGGGATTGTGCAAAACACAAGATGAAAAATTAAAATGCGTCTTGATTCTGGTCTGCACTTGTAGTGCTGACCAGCAATGAGCAGGACTAGGAAAAGAGACTATGCTGTTCTAAAGTGATTGGATTTTACTGAAGCCAATAGAGTTGCATGTTTGTAGATAAAATTGGCACATTTTGTCTTTTATCTGTCTTGCTCATTATTTCCTCTTATTTTAGGATAAAATAATGTTGCTCTTGTTAAAAACTAGCTCACCTGCATTTGATAATGTTCACTAGACTATGAATTGTATCACTCCTGTTTATTGCATACTTTATGCAGAGATACTAACTGCACCCCTTAGTAAGTAACTACCAAGCCTGGGGTTGCCAAAGTTCCTGAGGCAACATTGTAACTTGGCAATTACCTTACAATAAACTGTGTTTAGGTTAAGAAAATCGTTAAATTCAGAAACAGGTTCCACCACTTCTGCTACGCAGTAGCTTTTGTGTTTTTCTGGGGTTGTTGTTTTTATGTGTGTGTGGTTTTTCTCCAACAGCTCTTGTAATTTGCACTTTATATTCAGAGCTCCAATAAACCAGTGCAGCAGTTTGAGATTTAGCTAAATTAAGTATGCTAACTCTTAATTTCAGTTAAGGGTGACAGTATTTAAAAGCAAATTATAGCAAACATGAATTAAATGAGGGTTAATAACAAAATAATGCATGCCAAATTCTGTTCTTTCTTTTAGCCATGTAATCTTACAGAAGTTAGAAGGGCAGCGTAAACATTCATGAGCACAGGCTTGTCCTAGTGCTAATGACAGGCACCGTCATTCTAAATTAATCTCTTGGGACGGTCTTACCTGCAGTCATTTCTGAATAATGTATTGAACCGTGCATTTCTCTTTCCAATTAATACTGGAAAAATAGCTGGTGATTATTTACTGGTTGCATATTTAGCTCTGCTGGCTCCTGGCCAGGTCAAGGTTTCAGCCAGTCTCCTTGGCCTCCCTGCCTTGGAGTTGTCATCATGTGGAATACTGAATCATCATCCTCTCTATACAGTTCCCTGTTATTGGCATTTCTCTGTCCCTCATACCTATACTGCCTTTCTCCCCATCACTTAGGTTGCATTCATACCCAGCAAGAAATCCATTTCATTATATGTTCTGATCTAGACCCTGCTTAGCTGTCATTTCTTTCACTACAGCATCTCAATTTATCTTGGTTCCAACACCTAAGAGAATTTTCATTTAGACCCAGGTCATTTATCTACCTTGATCACTTGTTCCTCTCCATTTCCTCCTTTCTCATTGATCCAAATGTGTTGTGCTTTCTTGTGCTCTTTCCAGTGAATCTGGTTCTCCATCATGTCAAATTTGCATTTATTTGTTCTCACAAGCATAACTGTCCTTGTAATATAATCCAATATTGTATCTTATTTTATTGTTCTACTCTTTTCGGTCTGCCAGAAATGCCAGCCTTGATACTTGCCTTCATTTATCTCTCTAAAAAAGGCTTTTTACCTTCTTGCTTCTCTTCTGCTTAAGGAGGCAGTTCAGTCAAATTGGCTGACTATCCTCATATAAATATATTCTCCAAAGTCACCTCTTCATTAATGTCTTTCTTCATGTACATCTTCACCAGAGAGTGACAGCTTATGTGTACTGTTTCCACTGTATTTCTTCACTACTTGCTTAAGTATCTGTAGTTGGTAGTTTTTTCCTTTATTCAACACTGAGCTTCTAGTTCTAACAATGCACCAAGGCAGGAACTTCTCAGAAAGAAAGAGAAGAAATGACACCAACTGAATATAACAAAGCAACATGTCTAATGCTTTTCAAGCCAGACTGCTTCACTGTCCTCTCTTGTGGCTTATCTTTAGGTTGGATCTGAAGGATGAGAAGCCAATTGACAAGCCAGGCCGGTGCATAACATTCCTGACAAGCAGTTGCCAAAGCCCACCTCTGGGGGCTCGCCAAGAAAGGATCCAAACATTGCTTTGTGATTGCATCCACTGCTGCCAGAATCTGCAACTGAATCAAACTTTTTGTATCTGCTGACAGATCTAAAAAAATCCGTGCTGACACTACAGTGCATCTATTAACCTCTTCCTAGGTCAATTAAACTCGTAGAATCTCCCTGTGTTTGCGCTGTCCTCCAGATTTGGAAAAAAAAAAGGTAGGTCCAGGAAGATAATTGATGAACATGACCAGCAGACAAAGGCAGGAGATCCTTACATGCCCCTGTTGCCAAGAACACCTGCTCACAGCTTAAAAACTTAGAATTAGAAATTAATTAGCAAATATTATTAGCAAATAAAAATGATTAGTGTCCTGGCAGTATTAAATATATAGATAGATACACATATACAAATATATACAAAATTAAATTATAATGATAGTATAGACTGCTCAATGTATTGTTCAGTCTTCATTAGCCTAAATGTCACATGCTTTCCAACTTTTAATTCCTCTTTTTGTAAGGCAATGTGCTTCTATGGCAAAATTTTGCTCTCTTTAGCACCAGATTGAGACAAATCTCTTCATGCTATTGTGCCCTTTAGGAATACTGTCAAATTCAATCATTCAGGACTCGTGAGTCTTGCACTAACATGAAGAGATTGATTTGAAAACCATGAGACTGAAGTCCTTTTTTCTGTTTTTCATTTTCCATTTCCATACCTTAACCATTTTACAGGAAAGCTGAGATAGCCAGCTTTTCTCTCACATGCAAATGAGTACTTCCTAACGCTACGCAGCCCTAGAATAACACACTCAGATGTGGCAGTGACTGCTTCTGCCACTGTTTTCTGATCAGTTTTATCTGAAAATGTCAAGAATTACTGTGGTGTCAGAAAACATACCACAATATAGCAGCCTCTACAGCCTATTTAGCGAGAGCTAAAAATATATATAAAAATGACCTCGGGCAAAGATGCAGAGGAATTCTTGACCTTTTATAAACTGGGTCTTATTCAAACAAAGTATGTTTTAATAAAATCAACAGAAGACATATACCTAAGAAAAAGGAAGGTAGGCTCTCCTACACAATGGAGAAGTTTGAAAGGACAGATGAGTCAGCTGATGAGTTTGCTGTAGCAAAATGGCTTTGTGCAAACCCTGACTTACATACAGAGTGCAGGTGTCAGTGCTGGCAATTTTTACCTGTATGTGCAAGTTAGGGTGATTCAGGCATGGTGTGCACAGTTCAGATGCTCACATAGGAAGACAGATACCGAAAAAAATTAAGTGAGTATAGAGAAAGGCTACAGAATGATCTGAAGTCAGAGAAAATGCCATGTAATTGAAGAACTAAAAATCTTACCTCTCCACTGGATCAAAAAGTTCGAAAGGTGAGTTGGTAACAGCTTATACATATATGCACAGGGAAAAATGCTGAATATAAGGGCCACCTGAACCTACCTAAGAGTAAAATAAGAAGGCTAGTAGCTGAAATAAAGCAAATTAAAATAGTGTAATCTTCAGTATCTAATTCAGTACCACTGACAATAAATAATCCTTGCAACAAACAGTTAAGGTCTGTGGCTCTTGAGACTTCAGATTGAGACTCAATGCCTTCCTGAAAAACACAGGCTAAGCAAACACAGGCTATGTTGTGCTTGAGTACAGCAGACTCAGTTCAAGGTTAAATACAGTTGCCTGTAATTTACAGACTATGTACTTCCATAGTTTTTTCTAGGCTTCATAAATAAATTTCTGTAATTTATAAACTTGCCTGACCTCTATAAATTATTATTATTTCTCCCCCCTACCACCCCAGGTTTATCTTTCCTTTCCATGTATGCCTTTTGCATATTTGACTATCTCGTCCCACTTGTACAGCACTGTGGCCAGAAAAATAGTAATGGGGAGATGGTGGCACCCACTTCTTGTCCCAGGTGCTGAGACTGATCTACAGCTCTCAGAGGAGCTTATGAAGTCGTGTCCCTGTCCCTTGCCTTTATTTGTCCTCTAGGAGAAGGCTCTTCATCCACTTCCATTCTCTTTATGGCCAGACTGGGGGTGAGATTCAGAGCCTTTTTCAGCTTTTAAAAGAAATGAAAACAGAAAAAAATCAAAGCTTGCCTCTGAAGCAACAACACATTTACACTCATTTAAATGTTCTTGTATTTATCGCAGCTTTTGCAGTTGCCTACAGCCTAACAGGAATATTGGGCTTGGCCAAACTGGTACCTGTGTAACTACGGGGAAAACTGGCATCCTATGCATATTAGCTGAGCTCTTTTCCTTCCCCTGTGTTGTGTATTGTCTTTACTTGGAGCATCTGTTTGAATCTAGAGATACAGTTTTTTTTGTTGTTCTTTATATTTTACCAACATACAAGGGTTTTTTTTTTGTAGTTAAATAAGATACTCTGTTCTCCTAATAGATATGTAGATAACACCGTGCTTTTGCTCCACTATCTGACTTAAGGCTGAATCTGGTAACCTCACTTACTGAGTAATTGTGTTGTCATTGGGAATACTCACACATGTAAAATGAGCTGGACTTGGCCCTTTGGTCATATTTTTGTAATAAAAGATAAAATGAGATTTTTTTTTAAGGAAACTGCAACTTATGACCATAATATTTATGAGGCTGTCAGGACTGCACTGTAAAAATTCATATTATTTAATTCTTCACTCTGACACTAAAGCATCATTTCATTTATATGCAAATAAGAATATATTCTACTGCTGTTTCTTCACTGAAGAAGCTGTTTGAATTATTCACATTTTATTAATAAAGTTTCATAAATAAGTATTTTTTCTACTCAATTGGTAGTGGCCAGGGGAGAGAATCTATTTATCAGCCTTTCTTATTATGAGCCTCATAACAAAGTATGAAGATTTATGGAGTACATAATTAGATGTTATGTGATTGTAATGGAAACATTGGGTTATCCAGATGAATTACTCTTTTCTTAATGCATTTCTCCTTGGTAGAGACGCTTGCTGGAAAATGGACTAAACCCATCCCCATCACTAAGTTCCAAGAACTGCCTGTGAAAGGAACAGAGCAATTTAATACCTTTTTTTTTTTTTTAATCATACACACTGAAATAATTTTGAATCATTAAAAGATGCCTAAGGAAGACTATAAGGAATGCCAGGGAGAAGCATGCAGGGAAAAGGCTATGCCTCCTCTGGGCAGAGGTGCTGATCTGCAGACCAAGGATTAACTGTGTCTATGACAGAACAACCCACAGCCTGAAACCACTCGGCCTTTAAACTATTATTTAAGTGCCCAGTATTTAATGTTCCCTTCAGGTACAGCTCATCGTCAGCGCACTGCTGTGCTGAGCTTCATCTACCGATGCTGTGAAAGAGGCTGCCTATGGGGCTGAGCCCCGGCACAGACCCCGGTTCGGGACAGCCAGGTCTGCCACCTCCTTATGGGTTTTGGCAGAGCAGGGATGCCCCGAGGCTCTGCTTTAGTCGAGGCATCAGCTTCTTCATGTGTGTGGCAGGGGGACTTTAGGGACCCAGGTATTTTCTTCAGAGCAAGCCATAGAGACTAAAGTGGCTAAAAGGAGTTTCTGTAACTTGCTTTGTCCGAGTTAGGTCTGTATATTGCAGTTTAAATAGGCACTTTTTGAAATACTGGCTCTGAATTCTCCCAGTTGGAGTTGAAGTATGAGACATATAGAGCAATACAGTCATGAGATATCCAGTGCTATTGCACAATAGCACCTGGGTGCCTATAGATAACTTAAAGCAATGAAAATTGAAGGGAGGAAGGCAGGATGCAAAATACTTGCTGAGCATTACAGACCAGCCCACAGGGCTTTATTACTGTACACTGTGATCCAAGCAGAGTTTTAATCTCACCCAGAGTACCTTTGAAATTTACTGCAGCAAAACTATTGTAAATTAGAAGTAGTAGCACACATGCTTGGGCTTGTGCAGAGAACTCAAGATGTTTTGTGGACAAGGTTGCTGGCTTGTATTTTGACATTGCCAATGGGTTATGGAAGGATTTTAGTGTTTTTCTGGAATCAAGACCATGGAGCATGTCTTGTGGCAGTCTCTGAAGATCTCAAAGTATATCCAGACTAAGAAATCAGCCTGTAATTGTATAAATGACTGTTCTTGAACTAATTTTTTTTCATGTGAAATAAGGGTCTGTGAGCCGCTATATTGGGCTTCATCCAACTAAGCACTTAAGCGTGTACGTAACTTTAAACACACGTGTAATCTCCTTGAAGACACTGAATTAGTTTGTGTGCTGCTGTTAGCAGCACGTGCTAAATAGATAGGCACGTCTGTGTTCGTAAGAGCAGCAGGGAGCATTCTTCAATAAGAGCTTGCAGCTACTTTGAAGGACCCTGGTTTGGTTAACAGAATAAGGGAGGCAAAGAATATTTTGAAAAATTTTAAGTTCTGCATAAAGTTGAACTCTGCATATGGACCTAATGTTGGTCAGAGAAACATTTAATCATGTATGTTAATTCTGTGCCATTTTACACATGATTAATTCCTCAAACCCTCCTCCTTCCCCCCTGTTTTATGCTACCTTGCACAATCACAGATTTTATTTTAATTTATTTTTATAATATTAAGTCCCAAAAGCACTATACGTAAAGGACTCATTGCATTAATTTTTGAAGAAGAATCAGTATTAAAGCACTGTAACTTCCATTTCTGGAGTTTAATTTAAAAAAAAAATCATTACAGAAATCTTTTTTCTGTAGGTTCTTAAATCTTCTGCATGTCAAATACAAGCTAAAACTTTCAGACAACAGCAGAATGCTGTTATTCCTTTAGCACTATGTATTTTCTGCCTGTTCACAATATTATGAATGATTATTCACAAAAAGCAGAGTCAAAAACTAAAGTAAAACAAGTATAAATGTCTGTTTTGCTGGGATGTCTGAGACAGCACTGTAGCCAAGAATAACAAATGTTTAAATCTACAGACATTTGATATGCCAAAAAAAATCTCTTTGAAAACAGACTCAAATTCTAACCACTAGGACATTTTATTAAGCTTTATTTACAATAAATAAATAAATAAAGTAGTAAAAGGAGCAGAAAAAAAAGTCTTGAAGTGCATGCTAATTTTGATATGTTTGATTCCCCATGGCTGAAAATGGAAAACAATTAGCTCGTGTATCTTCTAAAAAGTAAAGTTGTAGACTATTTGCAATATTTTAATAAGGCTAGACTCAAAAAGTACAGCTGAATTTGGAGAATCTGTGTACAGTGTCCTTCAATTACATAGTTTCACCTACTGAATTCAGTAACTACTGAATCTGGAGGCATGAACTGTCACCTGCACATTACACTGTTTTCTGGCTGGAACAGAAGGGGTAAGTTACTGATCCAAAACTTCATAAGCAGTTCCTTCCTCTCTTGGTAGAGGACAGATTGTAATTTTAACTCCTGAAATGAATAGGAATTTCACCTCCTAGCTCCACCAAGGGAGGAAAATCAGGGTTGTTAATATGATTTTTTAATGGAAGTGGGTACATTCTGAGGGCACTGATAGCCTGATCAGCCCCACCTGGGCCCTCTCCCCATCCTGCCCAGGACCCTATTTTAGCCCAGGCTGGGGCCATTAGTCTGTGCTCTGTTACTGCTCTGGGGGTGCTGGTCTTCAGCTTCTCCAGCCCTGCCTGGTCATGGGCCAACCTACTGTCCCTGGCACTGCCTTGAGCTGTCCCCCTGCCTAGGGAGGTGGTGGGTAGGTGCTGGGGAGGTGCCCCTGCCTCCTCCCTGCCCAGGTCCCTGGCTGGTAAGGTCCCTGCACTGAGAGCTGCCACTGCTTCATGTGCTGTGACAGTAATATTATTATAGCTGGATTTTACTGAGGAAGAAATCCTGCACTCATCATCTTGCTTCTCCATTATTCTCTCCTCCATTACATAGAGCAGAGACTCTCCATGGAGCCTTCCAGACGGGTAGGTCTTTGTCCTGTGTATTTCCAGCCTGGCAGCTCTCTTTGTATGTAACACTATGTGCTCCTGGTCCAAACTCCTGATTTCTTTGGTCACAGGCAGCAAATACAGAAATTCAAACTAGGAGCTGTATATTCTAGACGAGGCAACTAAGTAACCTCTTGTTTAGGCTCTCCCAGGCCTGCAGTAAATCAGAACAATTATTCAGCCTGGGTTGTGATATACTTGCTGTTGTTGCCACTTCATTTTTTCCTTGGGGCAATGATACTAAAAACCTGAGAAAAGCAATTAATTTCTTGCAATCTGCTTGTACTGAAAGTAGTCAGACCTTTAAGTCAGCTGTCTTCAATACTACTGCAATGCCTACCAGCTACTATAGGATAATAGTTATTGAACTTGGATATGTAACAGTTTTTGGGTTTTTGTTTGGTTGGGGTTTTTTTGTTTGTTTTTTGTTTGTTTTTATTTTTGTGTGTTTGGCTTCTTTCTTTCTTTCACTAAGAGAAGAGGATAATATGCCTTGGAAAGGCATTATTTAAAGTATTAGTGCCCTGCAGAGCGTGTTCTGTATTAAATTCCAATGATGAATTCTCTTGTGAGTAGTTTGCTGCAACTTGACTGATTCATTTAATTTTAAAGAAAAAAAATCTGACTTTTTTCTTTTTTTTTTCTTGACTCTCATATTTTCAGAAATGAAAACTAGCTTCATCATTACGTGAAAAAAATACAGTGAACTGACTTTCTTATTTGCATGGAAAAATTGGTAAACTCTGTGAGCTAGTAGAGGAAAATATTGACACTTACTATGGGTTCTGTCCCTTGTGACAGATGTAGCTCTGTGTCAATATAGAGCAGAAGGGCCTTCTCAGGCCCTAGCACAGGGAGGACAGTGATGTGATGGTGTGGGAAGGCTGTTGTTTCTCCTCCCTGCATGGGAGGGCATGCTGTGTTTCTAGTCTACTGTGACCTCTGGCAAGTAAGTGGGATCCATGCTTTCCTTCATATCAACTTACACATCTGGGTCTATGAGACAAACTTCTTCAGACAGATGAGGAACAGTACTGAGTAGCACATCTGGCTGCATCTGGAATAGGCAGAACTGTCATTTAAAAATGAAAAATTAACTTTTGAGTGCTCAAATGCCATAATTCTCTCACGTTCCTCTAAGCATAGAAACTCATCTAGAAAACTTTCCTTTGTCAGGTTGCCTTGCCTTTACCTGGTTGCCTGCTTTCTGCCGTAGTATGTTTTGCAGGGTGGAGTGTAGTACCTTTAGCTTTTCCAGAAGTCCTCCCACACAATGCCATTTTTGGAGTTTGTGGATTTCTTTCATATCCGTTGTGGGGAAATATTTTAGCACTTTAATTTGGTGTAGGCATGTTCCAAGTAGACGGTTTGGCTGCACATGACCTTTCCAGGGCAGAATTTTTATGACTATGCTCTGATTTTTTATTTTTATTCCTCACTTTGTGGTGTGCAAACCACAGGACCATATGGCACAGCTACAGAAATGTGTCAGCTGATTATGCAACTGCTTCCCATTATAGTTACAAAATACGGAAATGATGAGTGAAATGAATCAAAAATAATGTTGCTGTTCAAGAAAGCAGCAAGCTGGAAATGCTTATCTGTGAAAATATGTTGTCCAACAGATATTTCTCAGATATCTAATGATATTCATTAATTAAAATTAATTTAACTCATGAGTAACACAGGGAAGTACTCAAGTTCTTTTGCCTAACTGGAAATGGATTTGCTGCTAGCATCCCTGAAAGGGGAATGAGAGAGGCAATTGTGGCTGTTACTACTTCATCTATAGGAGCTGTTGTCTACCTAGAGGCTAGTGCATGTACTCAACAAACATAAGGGGTTGAGATGTTACTAGTTTTAGTATCACTGTGGTAGTGAACTGATATTTGTGCAGGCCTGTGATGCTTTTCAGATGCAGCTCACTGTCACAGTGGTCTCTCTTATTTTGTCTTTTGCCACTCGGTTAACTGGAGTTTGTAGCAAAGTAAAAGGAGTCACTCAAACAGGTATTATCATATGAAGTTTGAAAATAAATGGGAAAGCAGTGGGGTTGGAAGGCAGAATTGAGAAAAGTGGATTTTTTTGGATAGCAGAAGCAATTTGGGAGCAGTTCTCCAAACAATGCTGGTAAAATTGTAATGAAGGACAGGATGGAGAATGGTGCTAATCAGGGGAAAGCTCACAGGAACATTACAGCTTTAACTTGGAGTTGCTGGGTAAAGATGGTAAGTCTTCATGGTTGTCCTAGTTACAAGGATCTTTAAGCTGTTGTGGAAGTGCACAACTTAGCATGGTGCCTTATTTCTTTACTGATAAATCTGAGGAGAGACAACTGTAATGCCTCCCTCCTCCATGAGCATTGCCTTTCATGCCAGAAGAAAGGCTGAGAAGTTACTCCATAGTGTTCCCTGTTTTATTCAATATTCCTGTAGCCACAGGCTTTGTGTCCTAACCATTCCCTTTCCATTTCCTCTTGTTTTTATCCACAGACAGGGCTATTGTTATAGATGGCCTGTTGATCCCAGGGCACTCTTGCATAGTGCTGACCAGTAGGACCTTATTGTCTGCTGGCTTTATCTGCATTTGTATATGTACAATGCAAGCAAAGCTGTGTGTAACATCGTCTTACCTGATAGTATTTGGTACCCAAAAAGCTGTGGTGAAAGTTACTCCCTAAGGAGAGGTGGAATGGAAAGTCAAGCCTTTAGATGAAAAAATAGTCTGGAGAAAATCCATGGAGGAGTACATCGAAAGACTTTTTGAACAGATGCTGAAATCAGTAAGAGCTGCTAGGGATAGCTGAAGATGAAAATGGTCATATTTTTACATTGGCCATGTTTCTTCTGTGTGTTTATATTGTGTTTTGACCTCAGTGGTTCTCAAGTGTTTCAAATTGGGAAAGTAAATAGCTTCAATGATAGCTTTAAATAATTGGATTTCTTAACAGGAAATTTCAGTTAGGATGAAATTATGGTAGCAAAGTAGATGGCTAAAGCAATGAAAGCAGTAATATGCAGCCACAGGAGGTACAGGGAGAGGAGGAAAGCCAAGATCAAGGATGAAGTCAGCATCTCAGACAGCAAAGACAACCGTTAGGTCAGAACGGAGCACAACAAAACAGACTGAGCAGAACATGTATAATGTATGTGATCGGCAGGGCCAAATTTTGCCCAAGCTTACATCAGTACAACTTCATTGGCTGAATCCTCTGACCACAATGTCACTTTCTATTTGATCTAACAATATACAGGCAGGCTTTTAATTAAATCAATGCAGAAGGCTAAATTTTCCACTCATGCTGTTTCTAGGCAATTGTAACTTCACTGTTCAACTGTTGTTACTATTATGGTCCTTTAGACACTACCGAATTTCTTCTCCTGTATATCTTCCATAAGTAAACATTTACCCATATCACATCTGTATTCTAATTTAGCAAGGTTGAATTTTTCAAATTAAAAGATCACTTTAGGAAAGCATGATATTGTGCACCATTGCTTGGACAGTATATTATTTTATGCATGTTTAGAAACTATAAGTTCTGTACCCTTTCTACCCATCAGTGCTCATGTTAAAATATTTAGATTTTTTTTTTTGTTAGCATTCATGTTTTCCATATTTTGGTATCGGTGGTGTAAAAAGGGGTGATGGAGAATCAGCTCCCAAAACCAGTAAGCAGGAAAACTGGCTGTGCTTGAAACATTTTTCTTACCGTGTCTTTTACACTTATATGTTTTTGAGAGAACAGTCATTTTAATCTAACACCTGGTTTTGCATACAAGTAAAACCATGCCCACTTACCTGCTATTATAGTTTATGCATGTGTGTGCATGCAAGGCTTTGCTACTCTTAATCCAGAAGAAATAATAGGTGTTTATATTTTTAAATGCTAGCTCTCTTATTCTTGTTTAGCAGAAAAACCCTACAGATGATTTTACAAGCAGCCAAACAAAACTAGAAAGCCTCTCTGGGCCCACCCCTCCCATGATAAAGCGACTGGTGTGGTTTCAGTCTTTTCCTCCACACAAGACTTGCAGGAAACTGCCTCTAACTTCTACAGTGTAAAATAAAAATTGTAAAAATTGCAAATCTCTAAAAGCTGCTGACTCTGTGCCCTGAAATTCTAGACTTTAGCGCCTCTTATTTATGTATATTTCACCTTAGCTTATCATCATAGACAAGACTGATTTACTCCTTGTTTACATCAATGTAACAGCAGTAGAACTACCCCTTCGGTCCACTGACTATCAAAGAGCAGCAGTGGTACTGTCTGGTCTTTTCCACATGCCTGCCACACTTGTGGCTCTGAAGAGCTACCAACACAAGAACAAAGGATCGCAGTTTGGAAGAAAACTGTTCCATACCCTGCTGCAGAAGAAGAAAGCAATACATACAAAGAAAACTGTGCTGTGCCCTGCACAGTGGCATCCCTTGCAGACGTGTGCCAGGGTCTCGGGAGGCTGAGGAAAGTGTTTCAGAATCCCCAGCAGACAGCAGCTCTGGGGCCCCCAGACCAAAGCAGTCTGTCAAAGAAAGAAATTTGATACTGAAAGGAAAATAATACATATATCACTTAAGGCATCTGGCTTAAAATATTAAAACGGAGGACAGAGCTATGGAAAAGGGGAGTTCTTTCAGAAAAATGCCTGTGGACTGTATTTTCATGTTCTGAAGCTGTTCCCTCAAGCTATTTTACACAATACTCAGGTTTCTCAAGTTTCAGAAATAGTAATGATTCAATGGATGCAGAATCACACAAAGCTCCTGAACCCATCTTATGCTCCCCTCCACTCCCTTGAAGTCCTATTTCCAGATAGTGTTTCAGATCTATACAGCATTGCAAAGGGGCAGAAATCCCTCTGCAGTGTTAACTGTTACTGTCTTTGAAAGGAATTCATTTTAAAGCAGAGAAATTGGATGTACATGATTGAAATATTTTGTCTCTTTCCCAAGAACTGGTAGATTATTAACCTAGAAGCTTGGTTTAATGCAACAATTACAGTAATGAAATGCAGCATAGTTTTTTGTGTTCAGTATCAGTTTTTCCCCTCTCTTTCAATATTTTTGTAGATACGTGTTTTGATGTTTAAAATATACATAATATTTCAAGTAACTGCTATCAAATAGAATTTGGTAAGTAGTGAGTCCCTCTCCCCAATTTAACATGAGAATAGTGCTTTTTTTTTTTTTTAATCCTTTCCAAGCAATTGGTCAACAATTCTCCATAAAATGTCAAAATTTAACAAAAATACCATTTAATGCAAATTTCAACTATATATGACTTCAGATACATACTGTATACTGTCTAACTATATAAATCATCATGGTAAAGATGGCTTGTTTTTATGACAGCAGCAAATAATGTTGCCAAGATTTACACTATTAAAACAATCCCAGGAAAAATGTCGGTAATGCATAGATACAAATGAAACTTAAGAAAAAGAAATTTTGCACTTGCAAAGTCTCACTTTAATGCCTCTTTCTACTAGACTGTTCAAAGCTAATTAGAAATTACTGAAAGAGTGTTGAAGTAAAGCCATATTCTGCTGAAATTTCACCATAATCAGACTATTTCACTTGGAGATACTGCCTTTGCCCAAGGTTTTGATGGAAAGTCTCAAAACAATTGGATATTTTAAAAAGGAGGCAGTCTGAGGTATTAAAATCTTACCAGGAAGAAAACTATTTTTCAGCCAGCTCTAGGTGAAAATGTATTTCTTATTCCTTCATTCCACCATTTTAATTCCTGCGTCATGTTAATGGTGATCATGGTATTTTACCAGCTTTTACTTGCCTGTCCTCAGTCAGCAATGACAGCCATCCTCTTGGTCTGAAGAATAGACCTGATTCTGTCCTACTCCATTTCATCTGAAATGGTCTTCAAGAAAAAGGTGGCAATTTGAATAAAGCACAATGTTATTAAGGTAAATTTCTCAAGCATCACCTGGAATCTGTACCAAATTATCCAGCGTAAAGACAAAACCAACCAAACTGCCTAGCACTGCTATCAGATATGTCTTAATCTTATTCCACTTATTCCACTATTGTGATAGTTAATGCTTGTGGGCTTCCCAGAAAACAAAAAAGGAACCATAACAGTTAAAAAGAAAGCTATGTTTTGCTACCAGAGAAATGAGGTGGCAGTTACTGGGAAATTAGTCCTTGAAATTCCTTGTGTTTCAGCACTGTATGGTACAGCTGTTTAATTGGCAGGAAAGGAATAATGGTTGGAACTCTTATTCTGGGTTGGACATGTAGCAGTGGTGGTCTCAAAGGGGAAGTTTTGCTGCTCTCTTGTCCCCTAAGATAATTGCTATAGATTATTTTGCTCTGAGCTATACATCCTAGTACATGTGTGTGCTTGTATTTCTAGGCTTCCAATGTGTGTTGGTCTGTATTTAGTGCTGGAGGCATGTTTCATTCTCTGTCAGATAGGAAGGACGGGGTGACACTCAAGCTGTATTTTCAACCTTTGAAATCCACACAACACACACCCGTGAGCTAATGACAAAGCAGGAAGTCTCTGTGAAAGACCACTGTGAATTCCCTTTATTCTTTGTGAAACAGATGACAGAAAGCAGTAGTAGTGACCCTGTCTTAAAAGTTTGGAATGTGTTTGGGAGAAAGAAGAATTTACTTTTGAAACACTAAATACAGTGAGTAAGTTGGACCAAATCTTTCTGTGGGAACTGACCAAGGCAGGTGCTGTCAGAGTTGGGAAGTCAGCATCCCTTCCAGGAGTCTCAGCCACTCTGAGCCCTTCCCTGTGCTTCTTCCTTGGCTTATTTTCCCTTTCTTTTGCTGAGTACACCTCCTCCATCTAGCTGGTGTCTGTTGTTTTGCTGCATAGTTGTTACTGTGATGACAGATCTCAGCTCCATCAAGGTCACTGCCTTCTGTCTCTTTACTCTCCTTTGGCACCTGGAAAGCAGTGGTTAGACCTGTGCAGTAGAGCTGCCAGTTGTCATGTGCTGACAGGCAGTGTGATAAATGTGCTCTATAATTGCATGAGAACTGGGCTTATGTCCTAACACTTCGGTGCATTTCTCTTGCCCACAGTCCATTTTTTTTTTTAAATAACTATTATTTCTAACGAATACTGTTAGTTTATCTAAGGTAATTCTAAAGTTCTGTAGATCTAGATTCTGTACATCGTGTGCTGGTGATCAAGATTCTTCCCCATATTTATGTAGTAGCTGGGAGAAATAGCTTGGCACTGGTTTTATTTATTTATATATGTAGAGGAGATTTATCCTAACACTTTTTTCTCTGGTGCTTCTGCTGTTGCTACTTCTATTACCTAAGGAAATGCTTCTGCCTCAAATCCCTCTGCTTACAAAGTCTATGCACAGACAGTGAATAGAGGCCAAAGGTCACACTTTCTCTCCACCTTTTTTGTTTTCTCCAAAAGGTGAAGTTACAGGTCTCAAAAAGGTGATGATGATGAAATTTAATGGCTTTTTAAGTGCAGAAGCTCATGCTGGAGATTTTTGTGGGCTCCCTGGTCTTACAGTTGTGGCTCTGTAGAAGTTAAGGTGAAGATAAAGAAGAGCTAAAACAAGGTGACAGGAGAGTACATTCTCCTGATATTCAAGTAGTATTTTAATTAGCTAAAAATACATGCAAAAAGAAATCTATCAGTGACATCAAGAAACAAAACACTGCCTTGTCAGAAGGAAATTACTTTTTCGCACTGGGTATTTTGTAGTCAGCTTTTGAAGAGCAAATGTTCAAGTACTTTGCCTAGAAGTTGCAATTCTAGCTTGTTACCCTTGAAAATAAGGTGCTTAAATGAGTATGAACAAATAATGAATGCTAATAAACACTTGAAATCCATACTTCCTTATGTTTATTGATACTGCAGCAACAGTTTAAGTTAAGCTGATCTTACTAATTTTTTGCAAGTTAGCATGATTTGCAAAAGTATTCTTTAAGGCACAAGTTTTTAATCTTCAGTTTCTTTCATGCTAAAACAGTTTTACATAAAATCCACTCTTGCAATTCAGTGTTATTAGAATATTAACAAATTACATTTTCTACTTTTAAATATTGATTTGACCTCTTGGCTCTCCTTGCAAATGTGATCCAAACATCACTGAGCTCACAGGAAATACTTTGCTTGCTTATAGTAGGTATTTGTTTGGGTTCCTTTACATGAATGAAATATTTGGACAAGAGTGCACATGACTGTATCCTCTTGTAGCCCAGGGCAATGCAGTGATTTGGTCGGGAGGGGTCTCTCAACTCTCAGGTGATTTTTCCTGAGCCATGCTGTTGTGTGGGCACATATGCATTCTTTCTATGTAAGATTTAATTATTCCATGGCATTTCAAATAGTTTTACCATGAAAGAGCTGAGACAGGCCTGGCCCACAAAACCCAGTAATTGAGTAATTGACATTTTCACTCAGAAGGTGGGAGATGTGAACTGAAATCACTTGATAAAAAGGGAAGGGATCTTGAGTGCTTCACTATAATGCTTTTTGGAAAAGTGAAAAGGGAGAACCTTACCACACTTTATAGTGACTTGCTAGATTCTTTATCTTCCCAAGTCTTCTCCAGAATTGCACAGGAACCTGAGGCTTTCAATTTTCCATGGGACATTCCAGTAGAAAACATATACACCACATCACAGAAGATACATAAAACTGTCAGAGCATTATGGCATCCTAAGCTCTTTGCAGCTACAGCCTCAGTTCACTGACCATTGCATCTTTTATGTATTTAAATATATATGTCCTGAGTACCTTACAAAAATAAGCCAGTAAGTCTGTATGGTCTGAATTAATACCCAAAAGGGCGGTTTAGTGACTAGATGGACTAAATATGCAAATTACAAAGTTTTCTTCATGTCTTTATATGAGAAGGTGTTTTTAAAACTTTATCAATGTCAATGTGTCAGCCTGCATTTCTCTGTGAAATCTTGAAACTGCTCTTTCATCTATGTTGTAAACACATCAACAAGTATGTAGAATGTCTTGACTTTGAAATGCTGTCACCTACTTTCTGTATCGTTGTCAGTAGTCAGCTTGTTATAAAAGTGTTTCATATCTAACTCTGTTTCTTTTGGTAGTATGTCAACACACTGCATTTTTCAACTGTGTTCCTTGCTGCCTCTTCCATTTTTATCAAAAATTCTGCATGACAGAAGTTTTCCTCGTTCTTTGCAATGTGCTGATATTTCAGGTTCTCCACTGTCACCAAAGCAATTGTGCTACTTTGAGGATAAGTTGAGTCTGTGTAAACCATCTTCAGCGTTTTGTGCCAAAGTGCAGTGGGATTTTGATCTCGGATGTTTTTGTGATGGTGAGAAGTCCCCAAGCTTCAGCCATTGCCTTTACTTCTTAGTTTGGAAGTTTCCCAGAACATGTTCAGTCTAACTCAATGTCTATTGCTGATGTGCTCTGCAATGTGGAGCTCGCTTGGAACAAACCCATCTGGTGATTGACAATTTCTTAAATGTGAGTGTACTCAAGCTTTCTATTCTGCTGCTTTTCATGTAATTTTCAGGTTTGTTTTCAGAAGATAACACATCAGGAGCTGGTAGAATTGCCTCAAGTGCCCGAGCTGAAAGCTGAACATCTGTACAAGTTGCTGCTTTGCAGAATGTAAGACACTTGCTATTTTCAAGTTTTGAGTAACACTTGTTTTACAAGGCTTTTCAGCCCAAAAATACAACACTGCTGAAGTTTAGAGGTACAACTTTGGTTAAATTGAAAACAATATTCTGTTCAAATGCTTTCAAGGATTGTGCAATAGAATTGCATAGATCTGTACACAAAAGTCAGTGAACTCAAGAATTGTGGTGAACTACTTAACATAAATACTTTAGTATTGGATACTTTTATCATTCTCATGTGTGCTATAATGTCAACATCTTGTTGCCTAAAACAGAACAGTTTCCTCTCACCTTTCAAAGGCCCATATTAAGCTAAGTCCTTACATCAATACGGTCCAAGTGCTGTAAACCACAAACACTTTCTTTGTATGTGATATGGAGTCAGGAAGCCTAGCTTATATCCCTTGTTACTTCTGCACTTGTACTTTCTATTGCTTATTATTTGTACTACAGAAATACCCTAAAGCTCTACACAGGACTAGACTGCACTCTTTTAGCTGTGTACCAGAGCCACAGTTTTGCACTTTACTGATTGCAGTATAAAAAAGTTAATACCACTATATTTTCAAGTATCAAATCATTAAACTTAAAATCATAAGACTCCAGGCAATGCTCTCTATGATCATAAAAGTTAAGATAGATAAGTATGGGAGAAAATACAAACTTGGAGGAATGTATGCTTTCTACTTTAACGCAAAGAGAATAAACTTCATTTCTGAAGAAAGATCACTGCATGAACTCTTTTCCCCTCTATCAGCAGCAATCACATTCATGATACCTAACATATCATAAAGAAATATCTTCTAGTTACCTTATGTTTCAAAACCAGGTTGACATGAAACAGAGATCAAACAAAATCTGTATACATGGACCAACTTTGAAAAAGCTAAGGATCTGTAGGGTGTTCAGATCATATAGTCTGCAGAAATATAATTGGCATATTGTTGCTGTTTAACTTAAAATGCACAGTATAGCTACTGTACAGAAGATTACTAGTAAGCAGGCTGTCATCCTGGGAAAGGCAGTTTAAAACTAACAGAATTCTCTGGAATACATATGCATCTTAGCCCTGACTACATCAAGCCATTAATCATATAAGCTGGACCCCATTCACCTCACCCCTGGGTCACAGTGCTGCCTCCTTAAACATGGCTTATGTGGCTGAGTTGTTTTATTCCACCTTAACCTAAGCTTAGTAATTAGAATGGGACCAAGGAAAGGAGTAAGATAAGCTGTTCTAGAAATCTTTGGATGAGCATTTCAAAGAGGACAGTAGCTAAAATATTTGGCTTGGTTGCTTAGTTTGTTAGGTTTGGTTTTTTTAAAGATAAGGGAGTAGACGCAAAGCCACAAAAAACCCCCCCATCTGTCTGATTCTTCTCCAAGGCAATTTAAGTGGCTGTAGTGTCTGGTCCTTAAACCGATAAAAAGAAAAAACATTTCAACAGACACTCTCTTGGTGAATAAAAATGCTATGTGGAAAACAATATATTCTGAAAATTCATCTTCTCTGACACATTTTTTGAAACTCACAAATATTCTTCTGTCCCTTGAATGTGGACAAATATGAGTCATATTAAGATTTCTGTACAAGCAGCTTTTCTAATACGAGAAAATCCTTTTTCCTGTCAAGTACATTTCCTGACTTTTTCTATGCACCTTTTCTTTCCATAAGGTGTATTCTTGCCAGTTTAATCAGCAGAAGCAAGTTAGCAGGCTTGCACTTACAATCCTAACTGAAAGTCAACTGCTTTGCAACTATTACTGATGAACATTTGTAGCACTGAAGATTTGGAAGATGAACATTTTGGACAAATATTTATTCAGTGTTTCAGAGTGATACACAAAGACTACTATGTGTAAATTTCAAAAAATCACCAAAACTAAACGAAATGAAATTTGTAAGCAGTGCATATTACTTCAAAACATGGGCAAAAAAAGGCTTTATTTTCTCCAGGGAACTAGTTTGATAAGATGATAAATAGACTCTCGGTGCCAGAAGAAAGCATTAAGTTCCATATTCCTGCACAAAGTTCCCAGAAGAACTGGGACTATTCATAACATTAATTTTTATTAGAACTGGGACTATTCATAGCATACTTTTTTTATTAGAACTGTTTATATTTTTTATAAATTAGAAAATTATTCTAGGAGAAAATCCTTTGATTTTTTTTTATATACTATGCTTATCTAATAAAAAAGAAGAAATCTCCAAACTTACTCTTTTTCAGGAGTTTCTGAATCATTTTTCTCAATTATTAGAATTATACTTTCCAATCTAAAGCAAGAAATTATGCAGACATGAAATCTTGCCAGAATGAATGAGCTATCAGACGCCCTGAAATCGAGATATTAGCCATTGTATAGTAGTAAATATAATTGATTCATAACAATTTAGAGTAAAAAGGTAATCAAGTAAAGGCATTTTTCTTGTACCTTATACTTCTGTTGAGATAGGACTTCAACAAAATATTTCTAGCTTAAAAGACATCTATTCCCCTCCTCCCTTTAAAAAGGTACACTGTTGGAACTGACAAGATGAAAACAGTCAAGTCAATTATTTTCCAAAGCAGTGGTTGCAGGTATAACTTTCAGGTTTATTTGTCATTTATTCAAAAGCAGACTCCATGGACACTGTATCAAGTGGACAATCTTTATGTTTCAAGGGCAGCAGCCTCCTAGGAGGTATACTGCAAAGGAGCACCTATCACCATGGCACTATTCTCATTTTCTTTCCTTCTGCATGTGTCTCATTTTATCGGCTAAGCCTATGATTTCAACATGCAGGAATTAAAAAGTATCAGCTATGCTCACTGTAAAATATATACTCAATAATATTGTATTTGTCTATGTGCAAAATTGCTGATGTCTGTAAATAGTATGTGACATAAAATAATGTGTTTGTACGTGGCAAGATTTGTTCATGGTAGAGTTGACTGTGAAATGTGCTTTTTTTGTTAATTTGAAGTAAGATGCTAGTACTGTACATAAGGAAAAATGGCTCTTGGTGGTTAGTCTGTGAGGTGGGAGGAGTTCATCTCTTAAAAAGAAAAATTGTTGGGGTAAGAAGCTGAAAAAGGAAACAAAAGTAAAAAATAAAAATATAGAAAAGAACATTTTCCCCACCTCACCATGGAGGAAAAAAATAAAAATAAAAAAAGCATTACATATATTTTATTTTAGCCACATAGAAACTAAAATTCCAGAGCTAAACTTCCTGGGGCAGCATCTGTTAGGGGCACGGCAAGAGCAGGCTGCTTGCTGCAGCCCTGGAGAGCAGTGCCTTGTATCGGGTCTGGGAGATGCCCGCCGGCAGACATGCAGAGCAGTATTGCCAGGTCCCGCTGGGAGCTGCGTTTAGCTCTCTTAAGACCCAATCTTGCAAACGCTTATGCACATGAGTAATTTCAGCTGCCACGAATCAAGTTATTCACCTGTTTTAAGCTTCTGCAAGGGTGGTGCAACATCAGGCCCGCATTTGTAAATCCATTTATCCAGCAGGATAAAACGGGAGAAACTTCCCTTTTCTTATCTACATTTAAGCAACTTAGGTTCTGCTGTATTTGTATTTCCCGGTTTTGACTGGAAAAGGTTACAGCTGCACATATTTAAGTTTTTGGGGTTTTTTTATTTCTTGAATCTTACAATTTCTTCAGTAAGTTAAACATCTCAAGCATATGGTAAAAATCGTGCTGTTCAGGGCTTGCCTGTGATTTTAAGACCTAATCCTTCGTAGCGATTTCTGTTACAAGGTAGTGCACTTTTTAGAGACCAGTGGTTTTGTCACATCTCTGAAATTGTGGGTAAAGCCAAACAAAGGAAACTGGATGATTGTCAACTCATTTATGTCTTGATATTTTTATGCATTTGTTTGCAGCTGATTTGATCAATCTGTAAATTCTGGAGAAAACTGAACCTTCTAACAGCTTTGTATTTACTAAGTATGAGTATTACTCTGTTATCATATGGATCACTGACCAATGTCTGGTGTTTGTGATTTTCTAGTTGTGTTGCTCCAGAACATGCAGGTTTATGACTTAGTATGTGATCTCCATGAGCTGGAAAGACTCAAAACATATGGCAGATCAGATGTTAGGCTTGGGGAAAATCAAAAATTAAACTGTCTTAGAGCAGTTGAGAGAGTGCTTTGCTATATATTTTATGTGATTTGTGTGTGTGCTGAGGGAGATGTCACCTAGGGAAGGGAATTGAAGGAAAAATAGCTTTAAAAAATGAACTGTTTGTATTATGGTTTTAAACTTTAAAGTCTGGTCAGCTAAAAGCAGATGTTGTGAACTAAGATGGAAACTTGCCCGAGGCCAGAATCAAAGAAGGCATTCTCTAATAGTACGAAGTAAAAATGCTTTCTGGTTTCAGAATTTATTATAAGCACAAAATGAAAGCTTATTGTATGCTTATAAGCACAAATATTTTTCCCATTTTTATACAAATTACTGAATGATATTGGTGGCTTCAGAACTGAATTTCAGACAATGGGTTCATTAGCAATCCTGATTATATTCCAAGCTCTTTATCATAAAATCTTTTGTTATTCTGTGCTGGCCAAGATCCTGTCACGTTGGAAGTAGGAATGAAGAGCTGTTTACTCCTGGCTGTCTGCCCAGTAATTAGATGGGGAGGTGGATTAAAACATCTGAACACATGGTGTAAATTTTGGAAGATTGTAATATGTCACAGTTCTGATGCAAGTCAGTTTAAGAATGTTAAGTGATAAGAGTGTAAGAATGATAAAGGAAAGACCTCACACAGAATGGTAAAAATGAGTATAGCCTTCACTGCATGCTTTTAATTGACCCAGTCTGAGAGAACACACAATGCCTAAGGAAAGTTAAAAATTAATCAATATTTTCAAGAAAGATGAAAAAGTTGATTGAATGAAAATTATTTATGTTAAAATCAATCAGTATGTGAGAAAATCTTCTGTCTTCTTTTCATCTATTTATGTATGAGGAAATACATATTTACAGTAGCTGCCTCTGTAGTATTTGTTGAATGGTATGAAGCTTTGAACCATCTTAAAATTTAGTTTTTCTAAGGCAGTTCTGCAATTTATTTTAAATTTACCAGTTCAAAAGCTATGGTCTAATGGCAAGTCCAGAGTTTTAAGTTGCAGTATTTCTGGGGGAAAGAAAAAAAAAAATATATATAGGCAACCTATTTCTTCATTTTACAAATACTTTACGTGACTTTGTTTCAATTCATTTAAATTGAGACACCTTTTTTGCTCTAGTTCAGCAGAAAGGAAAAAAAACCCTGATTTTCAACAGAAAATATTTTAAGGATCAGTATTTTCAGTGGATTTCTTTATTTCTGCAGGAACCCTTTTGCTAAGCAAGTCATATAGCACAGGAGCCAGACACCTTTTCTAATTTACAGAAGGGTAAAAGCGAGGAAGGACTTCTCCAGAGAGAATAATTTCCCATAAATCCATGTTCGGACAAGCTCTACATCTGGCACCAGTGCAGGCACTCCGCGCTCCTTTTGTAAAGGAGAATTTCGTTCCCTTGTTGCAGGGCTTGTGGCGGCGGCGCCTGCCCAGGGGCCACGGCCGGGCCGCGCCTCGGGGCCAAGGCAGCACTGGCGGAGCCGAGCCGTTGTCCTCCATTTCGTGCCAGCGGGATCCCACAGACCCTGCTGCGGGGAAGGAAAGCCGCGGCCGCCCGGTCCTTTCCCACGGACTCTGGCGGGCGGCCCTTCCCCGGGAAGCTGCTAGGAAAGGTCCGGGGCAGGGCCGTCGCCGCTTCTCGCTCGGCCGGCTCGGTTGAGAGGCACCGTCTTGGCCCCGCGGTCACCGCCATTTTGCGGGGCGGTGGCGGGCGGTGCCGCCGGCGAGCCCTCTCCTCCGGGGTCTCCCTCCTCAGTCCCGGGAGGAGGGCGGCAGAGGGAGCCGGCCGCTGAGGGGGGGGATGGGGCTGGCGCTGGCGGGAAGGGCAAGGCAGCGCTGTGAGGTGGGCCCGCCTCCTGCCCTGCGGGGGCTTGGGCCACTGCCGGCAGGTGCAGCACGGGTGGGTCGCAAGCCTGCTGGTTGTGACCTTCGCTTTGGGCCCCTGGAGAGAGCACTGAGGTGAAATAAAGCTTTGAGGAAAGGAGGGAAAGAAAAGGGGCTTTAAAACTGAGCAAACCCCCTTGTGGACCACGGTGGTTGTAGGAAGTCCGTCGTAAGGTGTTTCTTAAAGATACATGAGAGGTGTTTGCTTACTAGATGTGGCAAACAGCTTAAGTGTGACTCAGTGGCCTGTGCTGCTTGTGGAAATGCCTTCTCCCTCGTTCTGCCATACGCATTTTCCCATTCTGCCATATGCATTTTCAACATCACTGAGAGGAAAGAGCCTTGATTCCTGTGGGGGAGAGATATGTGTCGTGTCCCCCCCCCCCTTTTTTTTTTCTTCACCCTTCTTTTAAAAGTGAAAGGGACTTTTTGCTATTTCTTGGCAGGGGATTTTGAGGGGGATGTCACAGGTGACAGCCAGCAAGCAGGTAGATGAATGCACAACTGTGTTGTGCCAGAGTTTTCCAGTCTCTCAGAACGACCATGGTATCTCCTATAATTTTTGTTTACGTTATCAAGCAATGGGAATTAATGGAGCCAGTCAAAGAGTGCATGACATCTAGCGAGTGGGGCCAGAAGGGCCTGGGAGATTAAATGTTGTGTGTAACAGAGGCTGCTTAGGGGTAGGAATCATAAATCCACATTATTTAAATGGAAGTTGCATGATCATAGATTGATGATTCCCCACCTGAGGTATGAGCGCCATTTCGTACTGGCACGCAGTGTTTGCAGCTCCTGGGAGCTGATGGAGTGGTGGTTATTCAGTTGGATAAGCACTTAATGAGATAATTACTACTTCAATAGCAGAGACTTGATAATGTTCCTGACAAATGCTTTCTGCTGCCACTACTGGCATCCAAGCCTGGAAACTCCTGCTTTAGATTTCTGACAATAAAAGCATGTGAAAGCATGGTGGCAAAATTAAGCAGCTTTGTTAGATTTATTAGTGCAATTTCTAAACTCTGCATTTATTAGTGTGAAGGAAAAAGTGGCAAAACCTGGAAGTGGGAGAGTGGCAGAAATTGGCAGAAGTGGTGTTGCAGACTGGCTTACTCTGAAAAGGAGTGTAAAAGGGGCATTGACAGATTTCTTGTTTGAAGTTCTAAAACCTATCTTCTTCACAGTGTTCACAGACAGTTTTGATTACATGCTCTATATTCTGCCGGTATTGTGAAATGTCTTCTGTTTTAAATTTGAAACACTCCTCTGGTATATTTGAAGTTTTACGGCTTCTGTGGAAGAAAAATATTTGTACAATTTTTGATTCACAGCTGACAGTATACAGTAATTAAGTAAACCTGAATTCTAGTTGCAAAGCACTCTAAGAGAATTTTTTCATATGTTACTAATGAGATGCTGGAATACAAAAAAAGTGTTGCCTTTGGTTTATCTCTGTAGGTAAAGAAGATAGCTTTGCTGTGTTATTTTATCACCAGATTTGGCCTTTATTGAGTTTTATAAACTGTTGAAGTTGATTTGGTATTTTGACGTTTCAGTGAATCTAAGATTTTTGATGCAAAAATCCTTTCTGTAGTATTTTTTTAGTGGGATCTATGCTTTTTAATGTAGGCCTTAAGCAAAATTAAGAGCTGTGAAATCTCTGAACACAAAACACATAAAGAAAACATGTCTAATGCCTGGAGTTGGTGCTAAATGAAAAACAGTTAAATTAACTGGAGTATTTTTAAAACTGGTGTATACAATAAATAATTTAATCTCTGGTCTTGATGTTTCAGAACAAACCTGTTAACAACATTAAGGAGTTGGACCCATACTCTAGTTTTCCAAGTGAGCAATTTGCATGAAGGTAAAAAAACCCAACTCTGATTAGCTTGTAAATTAAAATAATTGTTGGGATTTTTTTTTTTTTAGATAATAAAATCATTTTATTTTGTAGAAATTGTCAGAATCTGATCATAAACAATCATATTTTTCCATCAGAGCAGAAACAATCTGAGAGAAAAAATAAATGGTCTGCAGCTGTATAAAAGAATCATAGCATTATTCTCAGGAGTTAAACAATTTAACACAAACTTTAACTGGTTCTTCACTCTAACCCACTTCTTCCCTCCTGACATGTCCTAGTAATGTAAAGGTTGTTTAATGTGCTGTCCTACAGGATTTTTTGGTCGTAAGTAATAAGAACCATGTTTTATCAGGAGAGATACTCTTTGGAAGAAGAATTAAGAATGCAGGCGAGAGCTCTAAAAGAAAAAAAAAAAAGCACTTGTAACCAATAAGATTTCTATTGCTTGTACAGGTTCAATTCTAGTTATTTTGGTTTCATGGTTCCTTGTACTGCCTTTTGCAGATTAAGAGTCTTCACATTCAATCTAAAAATGTTTAACTCTGCAGACATGGTCTTTTCATTGGATAATTTGTTCTATGAAAAACCAGATACAGGACAAAGGTAAATCTTTCTTGTTACACATATATAATTGTTTTCCAAGTTTTTCCACACTCTGAATCATTTTACAACAGAATTTTATGTTTGTAGCTCCTTTTTCTCCCTACCAGTAGTAATGTGGGGCTACACATTTCCAGGTTCATAACCCATACTTTCCAAGCACACTGAAGTTTGAGTGATGCAGGTGTAACTTAGGGCTATAAGAAATAAGAATTAGCAGAAGTTTTTCCTCTTAAATTTTCTGTGATCAAAAAACACATGTAATATGGAATTGAGAAATTTTTTTTTAGCAGGAGAAACAGTAGGTTATTTGTAATTAGTGGTCTTGATCTCGATGTTGTGGGGGATGCTTAAGGAATGATTTTACCTTACATTTGTCTGTTCAAAATAGGTGTCTAGAAAATGAAAAGCCTAAGAGTTGGTGTATTGCGCCTCCTCCAGCTATTGCTGAGATTCCAGCTGCAGAGCAGTTACAGAAGGAACTGGAAGAAAACACAGCCAACATTCATATGGGTAAAATATCACAGAAAGAATCATGGAGTTGTTTAGATTGGAAAAGACCTTTATGATCATGGAGTCCAACCATAAACCTAACACTGCCAAGTCCTGCTAAACCATAACATTTGACATTCATTTTGAATGGCTTAACAAATAATTAACTTGACAGATAAATTCCTTCTCTCTTTTAATGCTGTGAAATACTAAACATGAAAATGTAGGCAAAGAATGTAATTGAGTTGAGGGTGATGGTCTTACTTATGTTTGGAGTATTCGCTGTCCTCTTTGGAGGACTACAGACTTCACATTTACTGTGCCAAAGTGGGCAAGATCAGAAGCATGATCAAAATTTCAGCTGCTCCACACTGTTCCATGAAGCATCATAACACAGTGGGAAGCAGCTGTAAGAGCATAATGCAACACATGGATGTGACAACCTGTCTGCCACCCAAAGAACAGGGTGTTTATATGAACCTAACTTTATCCTTTCCTTTTGAAGCTATTTTTCAAATTGCTGCTCAGGAGGCCGGATTTGAATCTTGCCATTGATTGCTGCTAAATAGAATATTCCTTCCATCTAGGCATTTGTCGTGGTTTAGGGTCAGGGCAGCCCCTAAAACCTATAACAGACGCTCTCTGTTAACCCCCCTCCCTCCCCAAAGGGGAAGAGAAAGGGAATAAGGGAGAGAGACTTAGCGATTAGAAAAGGAAACTAGAACAGCTTTAATGAAAAGGAAAATAATAATTATAAAAATGGAATATATACAAATATATACAAAACCAGTATCGAACCCAACCCCCCTGATGGTAATTACATCACCGTCACCACTGATGTTGTGCAGGCTCCGGGGGAGTCCCAGACTGGGCCCCGCAGCAGACGGGAGCTGTGTTCAGGAGCTGGATTCTGGTATTGGGTTCAGGAACACGCAGATCGGATCGAAGGCAGAACGGACAGAGTCCTCCTTGGGTGCTCCGAGGAAGGAACCGAGAGAGGACCCGAGCCAAGCCAAGCAAAAGCTGGCAAAGCAGTCCAAGAGGGGAGAGAAGAGCCCAGAGACCCTTCGGGGCCCTCAGCTCTAGACCGAATATATGGCGTATATGGGATGGAATACCTCGCTGGTCAGTTTAGAGTCTCCCGTCCTGTCCGCTCCTCCCTGAAGGTGCAGCCTCTCACTTCCTGCACCCCCCAATGTGGTACACAGGACCCAGCAGTGGCCTTGGTCTGCATACCAATCCTTGGTAGTAACTCTAAACATAAGGTGTTATCACTGCTAGAAGCAGACACTGTCTGTGAGAACAGGCCGCTAACTTCAGAAAGTGCAGTTAATTAGAAGAACCAAGCTGAAAAGTAAAATTACTGAACAGAATTAGTTCCGTTTTCACTCAAACCAGGACA
>JANVCC010000034.1:16258438-16289141 GCA_025345505.1 Todiramphus chloris collaris
TAAAATTACTGAACAGAATTAGTTCCGTTTTCACTCAAACCAGGACAGCATTCAGGATCACCTTAAGGAAATTTATTTTGAAGAACTTGTTTGCTTTATCTCTGTCAACTACATTTCTGCATTTCTAAGTTGCTGTGCTGATTTACAATATTTTCTATCTAGGAATGATATTGTTAAGACAGAAGGATTTATTTTCTACCTTATGCAAGAGTAATTCCATTAAGAACTACTCATTCAAATAAGCTTTCTGGTGTTTGTAGAATTAGAACTTGTTTGGGCTATGTCACAAACAGGACATAGTAATTTTCAGTTTCTAGGTGGGTAGCACTGAAATTACTAGGCTGCAGAATAGAGCTGTTCTGTAATCTTGTTGCATTCAGTTGCTTATTTCTGCTCTTGCCTTCCTTTTGCTGACAGCAATCCTTGTATGGTCAGCCAGATCAGGACACTGATCCTACTGAGAACTAACCCTGAGAAATGTGATAAATTAATCAAGATGACTATGGAACCAGTCTGTCACTGACATGGTTACAGATGCCTGTTGAGATTGCAGGGTTTATCTCAGAGCTGTTTGTAGTAGGAATTCAAGTGTGGTCATTGTGTCATTTTGTTAAAAAGACTGTCTTTGTTCTGGGACAGGGTGAAGAGTTTTGTGAAGAGTTTCTATCTTACAAACTACTTTGTAGTTCTGAGGAATAGTTTTGCTCCATTACTTTGTACAGGAAGCATAGAAAGTGACCTTATTTTTAAATGTCTTTTTAATTGACAACAGATGCATTGCATTCATCAGCATGAGCCATAAAATATACACTGAAGTACTTGCAAGAAGATAGAAATATCATTTCATATAAGTGAATATAATCATATAATATAAGTGAATTTGTCTCACTCCATGTGGATGATATTTAATAAAATTATTATGAAATTAATATTAATAGAAATAATAATGTCTTGGTTTTGTAGGAGGGAGAAAGCACCAGAAGTTTATACAACAATGTAACACTGAAGAAGTAAATGATAAATCAGCAGCCCCTCTTCATTTTGGCATAGCCTCTAAAAAGGAAGTGCTCCGATTAAATGTAGGAGAAAGAGAGAAGATTAGTTTTCAGCATGAAAGTCTGAAGATGTTTTCATTGTTTCTCTCTCCTGACCAAGATAAATCTAAAACAGGAGCAGGGGTTTCTCAGCAACCTGGTGCAAGTTTTTCACAAAATAAAATATTAAGTAATTTCCCAGAAAACAGGGATGATGAGAGTGTCCATTCCACATTAAGGAAGAGGTATGTCTGGTCAATTCAGAAAATTGATCAACTGTCAGAGTTATGTTATCATTTTAGATACATTTATTAAATGCAGCTTTGGATCCTTCAATTGAAGGTACTTTAACAGGGCTCCAGGCACTGATCCTTTCCATCCTAATCCATAAGGAATGTTTCCTTTTGGCAGTATTTTAGTTCTGTGATTAAACGTGTCCTGAGCTCAGCCTCTTTTATGAGAAAAGTAAGGGTGTGGTTCGTTTCTTTAATGTTAAAGATTTTCAAAATACTATTTTGAGTTCTTTATCCACATGGTAATGAACAAGAAGATGAAGATCACTTGCTTTTCAGAGCAGAGGTCAGCCAGCCAGGAATATCTTGAGCAGCTGTCAAGATCATTTCAGTGCTACCTGGGAGGAGAGGTTATACAGATAAACCCCTCCTCCATGTCCATCTCTTCTCATTTCTCAGCACCTGTATGTCCCATTGATTTTTATTATGCAGACATTGATAGTTAGTCTGCTATTGGGATTCAGAGCCCATCTGGGGCAGGCAGTTTATTCTTTCAAGTTCTTACAGGAATGAACATTAAAATGTATCTCAAAAGACGTCTTCCTCAAGTAGAAGAGTGTCAAATTAAATAAAGTTAGATACAATTTTTTCTTATTATTGCATCTTGATAGTTCTCCTGATGCAAACATACATCATTTTCAAATATTGGAGAAACTGTGTAACGTTACAACAAACTAATGAAAATCTTGACTCTTTTGCAGCTTATTTAAAATGTCTGGTTACACATACAAAAATACAGAATGTAAAGGTAGCTCTGTGGATGTGAAAGAATTTGATACTTACCCAAATACAAATGAAAACATGAAAGAAATGAGACACAAAGGTTTCTGGAGGCATAGTCATCACACTTCAATAACTAAAGACTCAGATTTTACTCTGCATGAAGTAAATGGTGAGGACGTTGCATCTGAAAATGGATTTAAAATTAAATCATTTTCTAATGCTTCAGAGATTCTGGATATGACAGGTAATTATTATTACTCTATTTCAAGAGGAGTAGTCCACTGTCTGTCTTTGGTATATAATAATAACAGATATCCATGATCTGAGGTAGAGTGAGTAACATTGTCCTGACAGCTCAAGGTAAGATAATTGCCTAAACTTGATAGAAGATATTACAATTCTATGGAACTTAATTGCATTGTTGTTGAATATGAGCTGGATAAACAATTTAGGAAGAAGAGTCATATTTTCACAAGTGCCAAATCATGTAAACCTTTTTGAAAACATCAAAAAAAAGAAAAGAGCAGCTTCATCCCTTCACATAGTAGTCTCATCTTAACTTGAAACCAGAAATGGAAAATGGAATATGTATTTGTGATGTGGCTCATACTTGTATCTTTTTATAAATAGATTTTAAATAGGAAAATTCTGGAAAATGGAGGAAAGTGCTGAGAATTCTGATGAAATGATAAAATACTTGGTTTAGAAATTTTTATTTATTTTTAATGATGTTTAAATACATGTGGTTTGTTTCTCAATTTTAAGCTTTTTGGGAAAGGGACTGTTTGCATCTGTGGAGTGTAACTTGTGTACCTAGCTAACTGCTACAGGTACAGAATAGAAAAGTAGTTCTGCCAGAAAATTGTGGGGCAGAGCTGTGGCTTAAGATGGGATTTGGGGGTTGTCCAGGAATGGAATTCTGATTGCCTTCTGAGCAACAGTGACTAGATTTGTGGATGGGGAGAGAGTGGTGGATGTCATTTACTTTGACTTCAGCAAGGCTTATCATAGAATAGTTGAGAAACAGTGTCTTCCACATCATTCATGTATCCAAGTTAGGACATAAGGAATGGATGGACAGTTGCGTGGGTAAAGAAAATGGTTTGGGTGGTCAGGCTCACAGGGTGGTGGGCAATGGGTCACACTCTGCCCATATGCCTGTCAGAAGTAGAGTACTGCAGGAGTCTGCCAGGGATCTCACTAAATTCATCAGGAACAAATGCAAAGTCCTACCCAGGGAAGAAGGCCCCCTGGGGTTCTCCTGGGGTGGAGTGGTTGGGAGCTGCTCTGTGGAAAAGTGCCTGGGGTCTGGCAAACAGGAACAAAACCAGGAAGCTGAGGACAGTGATTATTCCCTTCATTTTGGCACTTTTGAGACCACATCTAATAGTGCATGAAGTTTTGAGCCTCTGATACAGGCTAGACATCCTTAAACTGGAGTGAGTTCAGCAAAGGGCCACCAAGATGGTCCTTTCAAATTATGAGCTTGTGACCTCCCTGTCCTATCCTGTCAGCTCCTTCTGTATCACCTGGACTTTGTTATAGCCATGTAGATTCTCACAGAACATGTAGCTTGGGGTCAGGAAGATATTTTGCATGGTTATTGGTTGAAAACAAATCTAGTTTTTTTAAATTTACTACTTTTATCTCTTCAGGAAACACAGGAAGAAAACTGGAAAGTTTGAGGGCAGTTACAGAAATACGTATCCTTGTATTTGCTGTATCTGATTAATTAATTTTATCACAATTCTTTTACATGTGCAAAACTACACTGTTCAATTTGTAGCCATAGGAATATTACACAGTACATTCTTTTGATTTGAAACGTAATGCTGGGAATAAATGATAAATAGGTCTTTAGCCTTTGGACTTAAAAAGCTAGAATGAAAATAGGACAACTTACAGATCATTCATTGCAAAGAAAATTTATTCTTATTCAAATTTTATCCTCAAAACTGTTTATATTAAAAATACAAACATGTATTTTGCATAATACATATTTCAGGCCAGATTTTGTTTTCAGAGACACAGATACATGTATATCCCCCTATGCTTTAAATAAAGGAAAAGTGAATTATTACATAAGCATTTCAGGAAAACTGATTCTTACTTTTTGTCCCATTTTATCAGGTTAAAATAAACTTCTCATATTCCTTATGTATCTGTATTTATGTTGCAATATGCATATAGTATATTTTCATTATTTAAGCAGATTTTACAATAATTTTCTTTCTGCTTGCTCCTGCCTTGAACCCATAACATAAGTAACCATCCATCTATAGCTGCAAACTTTTTTTTTTTAAACTTTTTAAAATAAATTTTTTTTCGTAGTTACCTGTCAAATGGCAGGTTAAATATCAGGAAGAGGAAATGTCTAAATTTAGGCAACTTGAATTCATGTAAATAGCTTTAAGAAGTGTCATAACTTCCACAATGAATAAGGATGTAGTTGTTCTGATATTGCCAATTACAGGTAGTCAGTGTTCCACATTTTGAAAATATATCACTCATCTGGAGAGGCAATTTCAAAGAAGTCTTTTTAAAAAAAATCCTTATTTTCTGTAGTCTAATGTTACTTGCTTATCTCTACCAAATTTTTAATGTTTATATTTAGCTACTTTTATATATCTTGTTTTACTCCTTTTTCTTTTCCTCTTTATTTATTCTTTTAATGTCACATCTATCTGAGGCCTCAGCAGTTCGTTGTTCTTGTTACTGTTGGTGTTACATCTGACTGCGTGTGCATCCTCAGCCTGATCAGATGGTTACTGTTTGAGTGGCTTCAGTGCAAGTCCAGACAAGGATCAACTCATTCATTTGGATTTGTAATGTAACAGTACTTACTCAAAGTTTAGACAGGAATGTTGTTGTCTGAAGAATGCACAATATTAGCAATTGAAAATACCTGTCAGCATGTTTTAAATTTGCATTTAAATTGAAAGAGGTGCATTTGCAGTTCTAAAATAAATTTTATAATTTTCACTCAATCGTTTTCAATTCCTTAATACTGTCAAGCGACCCAATTTAGAAGTATTTTTAAGGAATTCCCATATTTTAACTATGCACAGTCTAAAGCTTTGGATGATGTAAGTATGAAACATTAGCTGCGGCAGGTAGTGCTTTGTATATAAATGATACTTTGATATTCAGAACTTAAAAGGGGTTAGAAAACTGTAATATATCTAGAATCTGTTCCTGGAATAGCTGAGCAGAGTTGTGATTAGCTGGGAGAACAGATCAGAAGTTATAAAAATATTTTTCTTATTTTTAAATACATTTGTGTGAAGATGTGAATTATATGTTCATTTATGCACACAGATGTGTAATATTTTTCTAATAATTTTCACAGGAAGATTAAAAAACGCAGAACTTTAGGGAGAGTTGTCCTTTGGGAGAAGTGATGTTTGTCCACATCCTTTCTGTCAGCTATGCTCTTTCTTTAAAACCTGAAACTTATTTTGAAAGCAACCAATTTGAGAAAGATTCTATCATAGATATTGCAGAGAAGATACAGGTTCTATTAGAGTCTTCAATAGAGCATTCAAGATTTTTATTCAGCTCTCAGGGCAATCCCAGTGTCGTTCACAAATATTTCTAAGCATGTTTTTAAAGCTACTTTTGATGTTGCAAATGTTCTTGTTTGAATTTCTTATCCAGTAAGATTTTAAGAATGGTGCTTATATGAGCAGAATAATCTTGTATTTAAATTGGGGCAGCGGGGACTGTATTTTTTTTTCCCCTCGTATTTTTAGTTTTATGCATAGATATGGGGTATTTTTCTTTACATACATGTTTGTGTTTATTTTCTGAGGAGAGTTATACATCATATTGGCCTGTGATACAATCTTGTGTGACTCATTGTTCCTAGAATAATTAGAAAACTGCAGCAGTAAGCAAGAGTTACTTTCATGAAACTTGAAAAAACAGAGTTCTCAGGGCAATTTTTTTTTTTTTTTTGGTTGGTACTTCTAAATATCGACTTGTTTATGTGTGAAGTACCAGGAAGGACAAGGTTTGCTTATCACTCATCTATAAGACATGGCAGGTTAAAAAATTAAGATAAACTTGCATATTAAAAAGAGAATGGTCTTGTTTGAGTTTTTTAATTGGTTAATCTTGCAAAGTTTAACTTGTTAGCAACTGTTTGGTTCCAAGAAATGCATTGTAAATATTCAGCTTGGTAGAATTTCTTTGGTTGATTCACAGTGAAAGTTACAAAGGTTTATTTAACAAAAATCAGGGCAAACTTTGTATTCATACAGCATTTATACTTCATTTTTTGTGAGCATTGGAAAACTGGGAATGGTAGATGAGTAACAGTTCAGCAGTGCTGTCAGTGTCACTTATTGGTACAGTTGCTTATAAATCAAGTACTTGGTGATTCCTGTTTATCCTTGTGAGCTCCCAACAGTTACAGAATAGTTTTAAAACATTAACGGCTGGAAGGAAGGGAAAAAGAATGAGAATGGCAGAAATTGTGAGGAGTTGAGAGGGAAGGAAGGACACAAAGCTGCACAGAGCATGTTGCATGGAGGGAAGGGAGGATGGGTGAGTGGCACTGCAGAGGAGGAGGATGGAAGGTAGAGTCAACCTGGTCAGAGGAAAATGAGGGAACCTGACATGGACATACCTGACTTCTAATGTGGTGGAGGATAAAATGTGGGGGAAGGAAGGGAGCGTAGTCACATAAAACCTACTTCTGTCATTATTGAAAACTTACGCATTTAAAATGATATATATTCAACATGTTGGAATTTTGAATGCAGATTGAATTATGGAAGGAAAACAAATTGCACTTAGAGCACAAAGTACCTCTTTCTGATGAGCCTGTATTTGGTTGCAGTTGGACATTGGCAATGATTCTGTATTAATGTCATCTAAGGCCAGATGCTGGGTTTTTTGTTTATTGCAGAATGGTAGCCTTCCTTACATAATAGCCTTAGATGAACAGTATCTCATCCACATTTCTGTGGCAGATGGGTAGCACATGTTCTTTCTTTTGCTGCAACTTAAAGTTCATATTTAATACAAAATTTTTTAGAAGACTACATATACCAATTGCAATAATAATTTTCTTGTGTCATTTCCCCCTCTGTAGACAATGCATTTGGAAAATATGAATAGGTACAATGGATAGCTGTGTTGTATTTACTGCTTTGCAATTTTTTCCTAGCTTCTTTATACAGATAGGGATTTTGTGATTTCTGCTCCAACTGGCTCTGGAAAAACTGTGATGTTCGAGCTAGCTATTACCAGATTACTCATGAAAGCCCCACTGCCTTGGTTAAATATTAAAGTTGTTTACAGTAAGTATTATGCAGCTTTAAACATTTTGGTGACAGCAGTAGAAAATGTCATTCTCTAAATGTGGAGATCTGGAGGGAGTGCTTTAATAATATTAAAACTAAGTAAGCTAAGAAATTGTGACCTACCTCAGTTTTTTAAAAAGCAGTTTAAAAAGTCTTGTAAAGAATTTGTCCTTTAAGAAGGCAAGATGTACATGAAAAGGGAAGAAAGAAGTAAAGGAAACTAAACCAAATCCTTAGCAGCAGAGCCACACATCATGCGGTAATTTGCAGTATCTGTGTCTGTCTGTGGCTCTGAGATAAGGATGGTGTTTTCCAGTATTCATTTACCTGCCAGAGTTTCATGGTAACTGTTGCTCTCTGTCTACTAGTTCAGAGGCAACAGTGGTGTGATCTTCATGAGTTTAGTTGATCTGTGTAGGAACTAGTGAAAACACTTGAAGATAATCACAATTGTACGGTTTTTTTTTTCCTTTCCTTCCTGGAGAATTGAGTTTGTACCATGTAAATCTGACAAAAATGGTGGGTTTGTCCCAGTTTTAATTAATTCATACAGTGATATATTTGTCAATCTTGATATTAATGGTTACTCTTTATATTTTAAAAAGTTTCAGCCTAGTTTGTTTTTTTTTAATCCAGTGTGTTCAAATTCTTACAATAAAGCTAGTGTTGATTTAGAGTTACTATTTATTGTAAACAGAAGTTTTATAAACAGGTATGTATTATTGTTTCTCTGTTGGTGAATCAAGGTGGAGCATTTCAGTGTACTTTAATGTTTTTGATCGCCTTGGTAGAATTGATACAACTTGGCTGGTTGGAACTTTCAGTAAGGAAGCAGTTACCAGCTGGTGGAATAGATCTGGTGACCTTTCCAATCTTGACAATGATGGAGAAGGAGATATGTCAGTTTTCCAAATGTTGGAACAGAGGTCTTAATCAGATTATGTACTGCTGGAGTGTGTTCAGGTACCTGCTTTGTCAGTGGTCCAGTGTATGGGAATTAACTTGCAGTAGTTGTACAAGTTAAGAGTTGTTACCCAGTAACACTAACACGTGCTAAGAATTGGTGACTGAAGTTCCGGAGGCAATGACTTGCTTCTTGCAGAGAAAAAGATTATTACTTCTGCAATTTTGTGAGTTACTTGCTGGTAGCTGAATGAGTTTTCTGGAGCTGGTGATCTCCCCTGCTTTATAGGCCACTGATACACTTACGAGGCTTTGCACCTCTTCCTTGAAGCAGAAACTGGTTCTTTAAATCTCTTCATTTTAGAGATCATTTGTCAGCTGATACACAGGAATGGTTCATATTTCAGTGACTCGTAACTAGCCTAGAATGTAATCACTGCAAGATTTATTTTGTTACTGCTGTTTTCAGATCATATGTAGATCACTACTCTCAAATCACTGCATTTTCCTTATAGATTACCTATCCAATACAGACTTACATGTGTTGCTAGTCTCAGTTCTTGTAGAGAATGACTTCTGATTTATGGAAACCAACCACCATCTGCAAAAGTATAGTATGTATCTTCAGGAAAAAGAAATAAATGAAGAAATAAGATGTTTTAGGAGTCTGTTCATGAGGACCAGTATCACCACTTCTCCCTGCCATGTTAGGTGCTACCTGTCATATTAGCTGCTCAGTATGACCCTGACTACACTTAATTCTACATTTTGCTTAGATAGATTTTGATTTCTTCTGGTATTCTGTCTTTTGCTTATGGTTGGTTTGTCATTTATAATCCCTTTTCTCTCTGAATACAGAGTGCTCAAATAATTCTGAACTGGAAAAAAAGTTGGTATTTGTATGATCTTCCATTAGAAAAATATGTATTTCCTGTGGTTTATGCTGTTTGTGAGAAAACCTGTGATAGCTGAATGATTGTTTCCCTATGGGATTGAGGACAAATGTCAGGATTGAGAGAGGGAATAAATAACCTTAATTAAAGGGTTCTGTTTCTGATTGCTAATAGGGAAGAACTGGGAGCCAAAGCTCAGCATTGCTTTGTGCACATGGAATAGGATAATAATGCTAGTTAAAAATTTTATGGTTCTGGGAGCAAAGCTGAGATTTAGGGAAATTAAATTCAAGAAGACCTCTTAAAAATGTATGCATTTATCGTCTTCAGCAATACAGTTGAAGATTTGGTTTTCCTGATAGAACTCATTATTTTGTGTTATTTTTAGTGGCTCCAATAAAAGCTCTATGCAGTCAGCGTTTCGATGATTGGAAAGAAAAATTTGGACCTATAGGACTCAGTTGCAAGGAACTGACAGGAGATACATTGATGGATGATCTATTTGAAATACATCACGCTCACATCATTATCACTACACCTGTACGTTTCAATCCCAATTCTTACAAAAAAACCTTGGATAAGACAACATTACTAGTCTACTAATGGTGTGCTACTTACACTGCTCCTTTTTTTTTGGTAATAAGTAGTAATTTGATCCTTATGCTTGCCTGCAGATGCTGTGTGTACTGCTAGTTCATATAAACAGCTGTTAGTAATATAGTAATGTGCCAGTTGAAACATACGTGGTATTAGCTTCAATTCATTTCAATGATTTTATTTAAAGATTGATTAAAGTTTAGGCACTTCTGTCTGTACTGTACTTCTGGGTATGTTGGCTTTTAAAACATCTTTCACCTTCTGTTGTTTTTTTCTCCTAGGAAAAATGGGACAGCATGACTAGAAGGTGGAGTGTCAACTCTCTAGTCCAGCTTGTACGACTCTTTCTCATTGATGAGGTAAGAAAATTAATGTTTTATATGCACTTGAAGATAAAAGGAAACTTAGAAAATACAATATTTATTTAACACATGTATAGATTGTAACTGGAGAAATATTTAGCACATCTTTTAAAATTCTTAATAGGTGCATATTATAAAGGATGAAAGTCGTGGCGCAACTTTAGAAGTTGTAGTCAGTCGGATGAAGACTGTGCAGTCTTCTCTTTCGCGCCTTTCAGAGACTCATGACAGTGTTCCTCCCTTGAGATTTGTAGCTGTTTCTGCAACAATCCCAAATGCTGAAGATGTAAGAGTTACATTTTAACTGTATTTTAATTAATGTAATTGTATTTTATAAAATTTACCTGGAGTTACAAATTCAGATTGGTAACAAAGTTGTTATTTTGAAGACGTCAGCTGAAAACAGCTGTGACGTTAATGTTAATATAACAAATGACCTACAACCATATGGAACTATCAACCAAGTATGGACATGCTTCAGGTTTAGATTTCTGCTCATGATTTTTTGTCTCTGTAAGTACAAATCACAACAGACTTGAGCTTTCAATCTGAATTATATTGGTGCTGTAGAAAGCAGAACTTCACCTGGGATTTTAATGATAAAAACAATGTCAAATGTGTTAATAATTTACATGAGGCAAAATCTAAGTTAGTTATTGTGTGATGCAGTTAGAGCAGAACATGATTTAAAGCAAGAAATCATAATTTCTATTTTATTCTTAAAGATTGCAGAATGGCTTTCAGATAGTGAGATGCCTGCTGTATGTCTGAAAATAGATGAGGATCAACGACCAGTGAAGCTACGCAAAATTGTTCTTGGTTTTCCTTGCAGTGACAATCAGACAGAATTCAGATTCGACTTAACTCTTAACTACAAGATAGCTAGTATTATACAAGCATACTCAGAAAAAAAACCAGCACTTGTGGTACAACAGCTTTTTTTTTTTTTTTCATCACATTTGAATTTGTGTATTTCTTAAAAGTGTTGGTTCAAAAAAATATTTTCTTATTTATAGTTTTGTGCCACAAGGAAAGGAGTACAGCAGGCCGCTTCTGTTCTTGCAAAAGATGCTAAATTTGTACTGAGCATCGAACAGAAACAAAGGTATTTTTATATTTGAGTTGTTAATAAGTGTTTGTGTGCTTTAGTAAACCTGTGACATCTGTGAAGAAAGCCGTGGAGCTAATACAATCTCTAGCATTGGAGCGTTTGCAGCTAAATCATCATCAAAGTTGACATTCTTTTTGGTAAATTGTCACTCTCCCTGGGAAGTTCTATTTGATTCTCAGATGTTTAGGGTATTTTCAGAAACATTAAGTTGTTTCTAAAAGCTGCTTCCTAAACATACACATGCTGATTCCTATGGACCTATAAGGCCTTGTAGTGCAAAGATTAAGCATATGAATGGTTGAATTGGATGTGGTTTTACTAGCGTTTTAAGCTAAGCCCTAAAAAGTCTCTACATTATCAGATACCTTTAATAAACACAGTCTTTACCCATATTAATTATTTACTTCAGGGTTGCCTAGTAATGGCAGCTTCTGATTTTGGACCTCAGATATGGTCGTCTTTGCCTTACATGAATAACGCATCTAGGTCATGACTTGAAAAGATGACTGGGCTGCAAGGGCTGCAACACCTGCCACAGAAAGTCAGTTTGTTCCCTTTGCGAGGATGGGAGAGGTGGTGCTTGAAAATACGCAAAGAATGTGTATTTTAAAAGGTTTTTTTAAGACCATGTCCTTTTGATAGTCTAACATGTAGTTGAAAACTACTTTAGAAGATCCTTAAAAAGCACAAACACAGTAGAACTGTGAGAAAGTGTGTAAGAAATGTACATGTCAAGGAATACATCTTACAGTCTTTATTGAGGTAATTGCATATCTAGTTTCATGTGAAGCTTTACTTTTGTGATTTAAAAGCATACTTGCATCTTTGTATATTCCACATACAGTAGTGAATCTGAATTTTTGTTTGTGTTGCATAGATTACAGAGGGTTGCAAATTCCTTGAAAGATTCCAGATTGAGAGGTAAATATAAACTCCTACTGCTCTGCTCTGTAAATGAATACTTGCTTGAGTAAGCTTAGTCAAGTGATGAATATAATTATTTCATTGTCAGATCTTTTAATGTACGGTGTGGCTTATCATCATGCGGGTATGGAGTTATCTGACAGAAAAATAATTGAAGGAGCTTTTACTGTAGGAGACTTACCAGCACTGTGTAAGTAAATTTAACTTTGAAAGTCAAAATGTTGTTAATGTACCCTGAGCAGATTGCCGTTTGGAAGAGGTAGTATTTTATGATTCTATAGCTTAACCTTTGGAATTATGCTGTGAAATCCAGATGTAGATACAGTTGTGTTTCACAAGCACTTTTATCCTGTAAGTATTTATATATATATATGCACTGTTACTAGATCCTGAGTATTTCAGAATCTTCTGAGATACTAGAATTCCATTTCTACAAGTGAGGGCAAACTCAGAGAGTATGGGGCATATTCCACTTTATGTCTGTGAGCTTAGGCAGGGGGGGAGTTTGGGGGGGGTGTGTGTGTAGGGTTCTAACACACCTTTCACAGATATTGCAAAGGGGAAAAATTCTTTGGTCTTGAAATAGAGTGTACGTGTCCTCGCAGTGTGTGTCTATTTGTGTGTGTGTGTGTATACATACACAGATACATGGAATGAAGCTCTGATTGCACTGGTTAGTAACCTTGATTTTGCAACTTTTTTATGGTTCAGTCATTTTGCTCTGACAAATTTCCCATTTTGCATTTTCACAATATGAAAAACATTAACAGTCTCATGAGATGGTGTGGTTATGCCTTCAGATTGGATTCTTCTTTCCTGATGCAACTATAGTTACTAATTTTAGATCTTTTGTTTCAAAAAAGAATTGGAAAATTCATTAATACCTTGTTTTCCTATTGGAATATTATATCAGTTGGCCCGTGTAGCTGGCTTTCCATGTTCAATTCCTGCCACCCCACATATTCATTAGAGAAAGTGAATTACAAAACATGAGTGTGAGATAATTTGCCACAAACTTGACTGGTGTTTTCCATGTAAGAGTGTGTATTGCTGCAGTATTGTGATGGCATTGGTGGTGATTCTGGTGCGGTACCATGGATATAAACAGTGCTGATGACTTAAAAAAACCATCTTTAAGATATGGATTGCTACAAAGCAATATGAAGTCATGGCTGTATTCAAATACCTATCCATGAAGAAATATGAATAATGTTCCTCCAGAGTGTGTGAGTCATATTGAATATGGATTGGGTTCTGGATTATTCCTAAATGTTAAGGAATGTTTAAAAAAAATATCTGGAATGTAATTTGTTAAAGAATACTTGATAATAAATGAATGGTGATGATCAGATACAAAGAAGCTTGCGCAAACACGTGCCTGTAATCTACATCTAATTCTTTGTGGTGCAGAACACCCACTGACTTTGCTACGAAGTAAGAGCTCTTAGAATCAAGAGATAGTCACTTATTTGCTGCTTGTTTAATGTCTGCCAGACATTTCAATCATATTTATCTTGCAATCAATATACATTAATCTGATGTAGTTACTACTAGCACTTTAGCTATGGGAGTCAATCTACCTGCACATCTGGTGGTGATAAAATCCACAATGCACTATGTTGGAGGAGTGTTCCAGGAGTACAGTGAAACTGATATTCTGCAAATGATTGGGAGAGCAGGAAGGCCTCAAGTAAGTTACTGCTATATTGATGCTATCTGTAAGCAGATCAGTAGAAACTATTCTTGTCAAAGAAACTACAATGCCAACAATTTTACTGCAGCATTTCGAATGTAAAAGGTTGTTATTAATAGTAAAATTACTACTGGATAACTTCCTAATTGAGAAACAAAAGCAGTTTTCTATTGTCCACTAAATATACTGCTTCACCTTGCTGTGGAAAAAGATCTGAAGGTTATATTTGGGTTATATAATGAATAGGAATTAGAGAAAAAGTAGGAAGCTGGCACACAACTTATAAATTGCATGATAAAAATTCTGGAATATTGAATAGTACAGAGAGCAATGTGCTTTTGTTCACATAACAGCAGAACAAGAAAACATGTAATTAAGGTAGAAGAGGAGAAGAGAGGGAGGGTCAGAAACATCGCCTTCAAAAAGCTATAATTCATTTTGTTTCCACAAGAGGTAGCTGATGCCAAGAATGCTGTGTTTTAGAAAGGGTTTAGACATTGCTTTGATGGTAAAAACTAAGGGGAGATGAAAAATTATTATTTTAATTGTACCTCTTTAAAATCTACAAGTCATTTATGTTAAATCTCACACTTTGAAGTCTTTTTAAGTTTTAGAAATGCTTATAAAGCCTAATGTGGGAGATGGCTTACCACACATCTGTCTCCAGGGGCTGCTTGTATTAGCCACTGTGATATGTTGTGTGCATGACAGTATTTTAGCTGGACCTAAGACCAAAACTAGTATAGAAATTCCAGTATTCCTAACTTTCTTAACTGATTGGCATTTTTTTTGCTAAAGATTGTAATTCAGTAAGATTTTTTTAAGTTGTGACTCAGAATCCTAAGCCACTTTAACTTACTGAACCAAGACTTGAAATATGTACCAAGATCTGCCTTTCAGTATTACATGCACTGATCTGGTCTAAAAAATGAAAGTCAGGAAACTTGTTGTATAAAACCCAGTAAATCAGTCTAACAGTATTTTCTTTATTACAAAAGAAAACAATCTCAGCAAGGTGGCTTGAGAGCAGATGATGACAGTTATAAAAAAATACAATAAAAATTCTGACTTTTCATTCAAGATGTTGAATGTTTCTAATATTTCAAGGTTACTAATGAGAATTCAAATCAGTAAATTGCTTTCTGCAACTGTGGTCAGGAATCTTTTTTTCTTAGCTGTGGACCTTGTAAGGAAGTCAATAACAGTTCAGATTTCTGGTTTTTCTCAACATGTCTCTGTTATATGTACATTAGCACATATAGGCTGGCTTGCTGACCTGCCTGCCAGCAATAGCTGGGATTCCAAGTCCTGCTTGCTACCCAAATGAGTTAGAACTCGCCTTTAAGTTAGAGAGGTCTTGGTATTCAACAGGCATTTCAACAAGGATTTTGAGAAAACAGTTTTAGTATTTTCAACAGATATGTGATGCATATTCAACTGGAGTTTGTTGGGGCTTTTTTTCTTAAGAGCTAGAGAGCAGGTTTTGTTTGTGGTTTTATTTTTCAGTTTGACACCACAGCCACAGCAGTTATTATGACTCGTTGGAGTACAAGGGAGAGGTATATACAGATGTTAAATGGTGCTGATATAATAGAGAGCAGGTAACTAAGTATTTTTTATAAGACCATATAGATGGTAGCAATGTTTCATAGTTTCTACAGAATGTGTTTTGAGGTGTTTTTTTGGTCTATTTAGAAGAAATTTAAGAAAAAATAAAGGAAAATCAAACAGGTTATTCAGAAGTTAACAACCTCTGTTTTATCAGCTAAAAATGTCTTTAGAATATCTTAAACTTAACAAAAAACACAATGGTTGTAGATTCCTGATGGAAAACCAAAGAAACTGAAGTGGTAAATGTTGCAAAGACAAAAAGCAAGAAGAACTGAAGCCAGATCATGTCTCTGAATTTTTGGATATAGAAAATACCAAACTACAGAGTTTACTAGATGTGAACAGAGTATCAATATGTAGGCTAGTTAGGACATTAAAGTTAGGACATAAAGGAAACTTTGCTCGTGTAATTTTGTAAAAGTTTTTTCAAATATGTTCAAAATGTCAAGACTGTGCTGTAACTTTGATGTATGTAAATTTTTTTACTCTAAACAACTGTTAAAATTCACAGTAGACAGAGGGTGTTTTTTTATTTTTGCTTGTTGGACACTAATCCATAATAAATAAATAACGTTGTTGGTTATTTATGTATTCTTTACTGTTGTCAATTGACTTCACTGATTAAAGTGAACAGAAAAAAAAAAAAAAAAAAGCAAGCAAACAAACAGAAAATCGGTGTAGCTTTTAGAAGAGGTTTGTTTTGTTGCTTTCCCAAAAACTTTTTAGCATTTTTTGTATTATTAACTGGTAAATATGCTTACCTTTTGTATTGTTTTGTTTGCTAGCTTGCACAGGCATCTTGTCGAGCACTTAAATGCAGAAATAGTACTACATACTCTCACAGATGTCACTGTAGCTTTGGAATGGATACGATCAACATTCTTGTACATTAGAGCCTTAAAAAATCCAACTCATTATGGTTTGTTGTGTTTTTATTTTTTTACTTGATCTAATTATGACACTAGGATGTTAGATCCATATTATTTCTTTCTTTCATCTTCTCATAGACTATTATTTCATAAGGGGTTGAAAACAAGATGTGTAATATGGCCTGTAACATTTTTAGGAACAACAGTTTGAATTGCTTTAATATAAGTACTAGGAGTTTTAAGACTATGAAGAAGCCATTTACAGCTTCATAATGACCTGTTTCTTTTGATTTTAAAACACTGGACCATGTATTAATGCAATATCAAACCATAATGTACTTTTCATCACTATGCAATCTGCTGCTAAGAAAAAAAAAATTCTCATATTGTATAGTTTTTCTAAAACAATATTTCAATGATCTTAATGCTGCTGTCTTTAATTTGTCTTGTCTGGAACAGCCTCAGTCCCCAGCCCTGACCATTTCCTTGATCCTGGACACTTGCTCTACACCTGATTATGAAATCATTGGGCACTTGGTGGAGACAATGGTTTTATAAGGATTTATAGATGGGACTGAAATGTAGCACATCTAGTCCTTAAATGGATGCTACAGTTTAGGTGGCTTCTTGTACCCTAAAGTAGGAAAACTCTACATGTAAAGTTGCTCACTGACATTTCTGCAACTTGTAGGACTCATGTTAGTTTACACAGGGGGATATCTGCAGCTTTTACCTTTGCGTATCTGTTCTAACAGCCACTTATTGATACTTACACTGTGTAAGGTTTTTGACTTGTTCCTAGTATAATAAATATTTACAACTTTTTCACTTTGTGGTATGTGCCTGGCTCCCAAAAATCAGCAAATCAGTTTTGATGGGTAATGACATTGAGGAGGAAGTATATCATTGTATTACATTAAAAAGCCTTTTGTCTTTTCATGAAGGTTTTTCATCTGGATTGGATAAAATTGGAATTGAAGCAAAATTGCAAGGTAAATAGCTTTTAAGCATTTTTCAGTAGAATGTTACATTTTAGGGCAGGCTTATCTGTGTTTATCTTATATCTCTATTAATTTCAGTAGATCCATTCACAGAATAAATGTAATTTACTATGTTGTGCTACTGATTTTATTTGATTATTAATTCTTTTGAAACACTATCAATACATTTTGATTGGTGGAAAAACTTTTCTTGTTTAGAGGAAAAACATGCTTTTGCCTCATCTCCATGTACATACTTAGAAGTACGGAACAGAGCAGTTTAATTCTGATTATTCATCATTCTCCCTAATTTTCCTTTGATCTCATTCTGTTATTATACTTTAAAGACGCTATTTTCAGAAATTGCCATCTTCCCTTCATCATAAATTTAACCTTGAAAATAAAGCATCTAAGTGGTAAATATCTTCACCTTGTTCAGAATCAATTTTAAATTAGATGATTATGGCATATTAGGCAGCGATAATAAAGAGCAGGTGGTGAGAGAGAACACAATGTTTTTTATGATGGATATTTTTGCATTGGTCATTCAAGCACGCATAAATAATATGAAAAAGGATTTTTAGAAAACTCCAGTTTGGCAGATCATTTCCAGTGAGAGACTCACTGAATTGGAGGATAGGTGCAAAGTTCTGTATTTTTGTACAAGTACGTTAGAGTATTCACATTCTATAGGTTTGCTTTTCTGACATCTGGACTGTTACGATTTGAGAATTCCACTCTACCATGACATTTTGCATGGGAGGTGTACATTCAGGTGTATTCTTTGCTTGGTACCTGAAATTTGTCCCTTACAGATCGAACTTTTCATTTTGCTTAGGGGCATCAAGGGAGGACTTGCAGTCTTTTGAAGATTTCTATGCATTAAGCGTTCCATACAATACACGTCCTATTTCAGATGTATGGATTTGGTAGACCATCATAAGAATTATTTTGCTATTTTAATTCCAAATTTAGCTTTTAAATTTACATATGAATAGCAAACACATAATACAATAGCAAAGAACTAAGAGAATGCAAATACATAATTAAGAAATTGCACTTGGTTTTCAAGTGAGCAGTAATGTGAGAACGAGACATCCAAATTAACAGATTCAATTAAAAAAAAATAGCACCATGTTTTTCTTGTAATACTATAAAAATACTGTAAACATTTCTGGAAGACTACTTTTAAGAGGTGCTTTTTTTTTGCTAAGACTTGAATAAAATCCAGTTATTGATTTTACATATATATATATTTATAATACTGCTTTGTAGTTATTTACAATTCCATCATAAAACTTACAGCTGACTAAATAGTTTGGGAATCAGTGCCTCTTGTCTTTAAATGTGGACAAAACATATGCCTCTTTATTTATTATTTATAGAAATATAAGTTTTCTTGTAGATCCATGCCAAGTACATTAAGAAAATTTACTTGCGAAGACTGCAGAGGGAGTTCTGCAAGTCTACAAATGTGGTTTTCTCTCTTTAGTGAAAGTCCTCATGTCCATCATAATTCTGTATGTTTGTATACTAGACCTGGAGGAGGACCTGGTGCATTAAAACATAGGCTGATGTATGCCCTGATACTTGTACAGCCCATACTTGGACTCCACTTACACGTTTATTGAATTTTACACAATTGTGTAGACGTATTTGTGATTGATATTGGGCTTGGTAGAACTGCTGAGGCTGATTGTTGTGTGTTTCAACAACCCATCTCTAGGAATACATTTAGTATATACACTACTTGAAGTCTTCAAATATCAGAGACATTGAGTGGTACTTGCAGATAGGGAAAAAAAAGAATTCTTATCAGTGAGAAATATTCCCCAGTGCATATGCTCAGATCAGTTGATTTCAACCTTTCCTGTCTTTTAGATCAGGATGTTTTTATTTTTGGCATGTAGGTTGAAAGGAATGGAGGGAACGGAGCGTGTTCCTACCTAAATAAGCTTTTATGGGAGAAGGCATAATTTGAAATCACCTCTACAAATAGTGCTAGGGTAGAAGACTTTGCTTACAAATGTTTTTTAGGTGTGGATTATATTTTCTTGATGTGCTTTGATCTTAAAAACAAACTCTTTTTAAAGTTCTTAGAGAAAATAGCTACCTTTTCCTGTGCACATGAAATATCTGGTAGTAATGTATATAGTTAGTTATGTTTTCATTCATTTCATGTGCAATGTGAAAGATTTCTGGTTGCTATGGGAACTATCACTTCGAGTGCTTTTAAATTCTGAACATTGTGTTCATGTAATTGTTGCCTTTTAATTACCTTGGTTTTGAGAGAGAGAGAAACAAAGCACTTTGGTCATCCTCACACAGATATCCAGCTAAATAGGTTTAGTGAAGTAAATACAAATGCATCTGATACACTATGAAAATTTCTGTTGAATTCAGAAATACCTGTGGATATTCAACATTTCAACCATTTAAGTGTTAACAATGTAGCAGAAATCTTTTGCATAAACACTGTGAGCTCTCCAGTCTGTCATTCAGAATTGAATATGGCTGCCTGCATTCCATGCATCTAGTTTACTTTGCTACTTTTGCTTTACTGAAAAAGAGTTGGGTTTTCCTGTATCAAATATCTTTGAATGAGTTTTCCCTACGTAGAAGTTAACCACCAACTGTAGTAGAAGCAGGATCACATTCTAAAACCTTTACTTGAGTTCAGTGGTATTACTGGGTATACAATCACTGCAATTTGATGATGGTGTTTCTGATTTGTACATAGGGAAGTTTCTCTGCATGTACTAAAATTACATATATTTTAAAATTGTTGACAGAATTGTGTTTGAAGAACTTAAATGATTTATCATCTTTTGATTTAATCAGAATGGATGAAGCAAATAATTTCAAACCCACAGGTAACACTATTTTAAAATAAAGTAATTTTCAGAAGTGATGTTGAGATAGTAGTGAACTACAAAGGGCCACAACTCTTCCTGTCACCCATTGATTGGAGGACACAAATGTAGTAGAGAGTAGAATCTGAGAGATTGTTTGACTAGAATATATGAGCAAGTTTCTTTAACAAATCATGGAAGTTCATTCTCTTAATGTTGATCCATGAATACATATTCTCGTATTGCTGGAAATTTTATTGCAGATTAGGTGAAAATTATAGAACATTATCATGGGATAATTGGATGTGACACGGTGCAATGAAGGACAGGTTTTATTTGCTCTTCTCTGCAATCCTCTGCTAGAGGTGGTTGGCTTCTCAGCAACCACAATTCACAGTCTGGTATATTGGTGTGAATTCATCTCCACTGGAGAAAACTGTAACTGGCATGTGTTTCTTTCTGCCACTCTGTGATGGGGTCAGTAATATCCATCAGACAGCTGGGGGCAATAGCATACTGAGTCAGTGGTGGTAAATCTCATAGAGCCCTGGAATAAGAAAATTAATTCAATTTTGTGACTTTAAAAAATACACTAAGGAAATATCTGGCATATTTCTTTCTTAAGTATATTTTTCTTTTACAGAGACTGGAAGATTAATGGCGTGGTATTATATTGCGTTTGATACAGTGAAACAGTTTTTCGCAATTAAGGGAACAGAAACTTTAAAAGAATTGGTAATTTAACTTTTTAAAGAAAACATGTATGTTCAATTGTTTTTAAACAGAATCAAAGATAAGGAGAAGTTTTTATTTCTTTTAAAGGTCTTGGGCTTTGTTTATAAAAAGTTTTACAAATATTTCTGAGTGAATTCAACATGGAGTATTTTTGAGGCTTTGTATTCGAATCTTTCCAATTCTTTCTCCCCTCACTAACCTTCCTCATGAAGATACAAAGTTGCTGAAGCTGTTCCATTCTTGTATTAAACACTGTATTTTTTTTGTGGTTTAGTGTGGCAGGGCTATTGCAAAAACCAGCTGCATGAAGAGCAAATTGTACTTTTAAAGGAATGTTACTGTCTTTTTGTTTTAAATAATTTTCCTCTGTCAAATAACAGGTTATTATTGCTACTGTTAAGTCACAAAAGACATTTTGTTTTCAAGGAAATACTATGGTAGGACAGATCTGCCATGGAAAAATGGAATGCCTATTCTGCTGTGGCTATGTGTTACTAAAGTATGAAGAAAATAAAGTGAAATATATAATAGATAGCAAAAGCTATTTATATTTTCCTTCTATGTGATAAAGTATTAGCAGTGTGGTTGATTTTGGACAATTTCGTGTGGAATAGTAATTTAAAGAGAAAAAAATCTTCCCCTTTTGTTACATAACAGCCTTTATAGTAATATGAAAGATAGTTGTTCAGTATTAGAAAGAACTGATTGACCATCTCTTCATGGCCATAGCATTGAGACACTAAAATTTTTTAGAAGTTAAAAAAATAAAAAAAAAAGTTGGAAGAAGTGTTAGAAAACAACGGCAAAGGAAAACAATTTAAAAAGTTAAATTGTTCCAGATTACAATGATCTCCAACTGCACTGAATTTTCGGATGTCAAGTTAAGAACAAATGAAAAGAAAATACTGAACACTTTGAATAAAGACAAGGACAAAATAACTATCAGGTATAAAAAATCAACACATTGAAAAAGGAAAGTATCTTTTTAGTAATAAATAAAATTAATAGCAGAAAATATGTATATTTTCATGCATAGGTTTCCAATGGAGGGGAAGATAAAAACAAGAGAAATGAAAGTAAACTGGTAAACATTCTATTGTGTTGTTACCTTTCATTGAAAAGCTGTCATTTTATTGCTGTTGAAGTTCCTGCTAAATTTTGTATATTTTTATAGAGGATCAGCTCTTGCATTTCATTGTTTCTATTCTGAGTTTTATTTTCTTTCCCAGTAGAAACTTTTATGTTGTTATATTTTGCTTATAGTATGGTTTCCATAGCAAAAATATATTCTTTTTCCAGTCTTATTCAGGCTCAGCTAGGATGCATTCCTGTTCAAGACTTTACTTTGACTCAAGATACTGGCAGGATATTTAGAAATGGCTTAAGAGTTACTAGATGTATGGTAAAATTTAATCCTTTTTTTGGTACATATAATAATCTACATTTTATTTGAGTAATATGAGTCAATCTTATTTTTACAGGGTTATCTGACTTTCTGGCATCATGTAAGAACAACTTTTCTGCTTTATTAAACTCTTTGATTTTAGCAAAGAGTTTCAGGTGCAAACTTTGGGAAAATTCGCTTCATGTATCTAAACAATTGGAAAAAATTGGTAGGTGCTAGTCAAAAGTTATAAAGGTGTAATCTGATAGAAAATCAAACCTTGTAATTAGCCTGCTAATTTCTGGTGTGTCTGCTTACATAATTAAATGAGTCTCATTTGCCACAATTGAGTACCACAGTTGTCAAAGTAGTCTGTCATGATAAAAGTAGTCCATTTACAAATTTTCTTCAGGCTTTTTTTCTTAACTTTTTTCCTTAACTTTTTTCCTTACTGTTCATCTCAGTTTCTCGGGCATAGTCCACATTCGTGTGATTGCGTCTCTCTGACTAAGCTACGCCCTCCTTTCCAAACAGCCGTAACTGTAGGTCCTGTTACTCATATACATTGACATGGATAGGAATCATGAAATAAAAACAAATTTACTGTGCATGAGGTTCTTACACACATGAGGATCATAAATTTCTGATAATATTCTTCCTATCACTGTATCCTGTTACTGAATGAACTTCTGGCTAGAAGTACAGACATGTCATAATTATTTGAAAAGATGTTCAGGAATTTTGGAGTCCTCTGTGTTACAAAAATGTAGTTATACTGATTTGAAGCAACAGTACGGCTTCCTGCTTTGATGTCTGCTCTTATCATACCTTCATGCTTTCAGAATTCACTGCAGCGTTCTCTGTATTTTTTCTGTAAAGACACATCTGCTCTGTACAGAACAGTATAGTACAGAGATCTGCAAGTCAGAGACTAAGACACAAGACCCATACAGTGCAGTGCATGACAGCCTTGTCACACCAGCTTGGGTGTAGAACCTGTATTGCTTTATTCATGTGGATTCAAGCCAAGGGACAGGGCTCTTTAGCCCTGTGCAGCCCAGTACACTGTAGTGGGAACCCATTTCCACTGCTTTGGGATCTGTGCCAATGTGCCCATAGTCATCTGAGGAGTCTGCCTCATGGTCAGCATTTTTAGGCGGTTAGGATTAGTGGAATGAACATGGTACTTGCAGTGTAGACAAATCCTTTCCTGTGCACTATATTCAATAGAATAAGATAATTTTTTGGTTTTTAGTAATAGAAGTGCTTTATATATACACACATCTCTGTCCTGTTTTCTTTTTTTTTTTTTCTTTTTTTTGGTTTGTTTGCTTGTTTGGGTTCGTTGGGTTTTTTTCTGTTTTATTCTATGCTGTCATTGCTTTTGCAGCATATGTTATAAAAAATTGCTAACTTTCAAAATTCCTTTTGTTCTGCTTACAGAATTCTTTTTGTCATCTGCTGATGGTTCTCTCTGTTTTTCTCAATCAAATCTTGAATTGATGCCTATATCATGGTCTGATTCTTGACTTCTGTCATGCTATGGCTACTAAGCCGATTCTATGTCTCTGTGAAGTTAAGTGAATTGTTTGAGCTCACAGGAATTCTCTGATACCATGTACCATATTCAGAAATCCCTAATTTTTAAACTCTTACCTCAGTATACTGTTTTTTGAAACTAAAAAAGCCTTAGTAATCAGTATTTCCTTTATAGAAGTGACTATTTTTTATGGACATTTATGTGGACATAATGGACATTTAATGGACATAATGGCCTTACGGAGATTGAGGATTCATTTGAATTTTTACTACACTTCTATAACTATCTCCATTTCTTACTCTTACTCAAAGCCATTGAGATCCTCATTACTTTAACACAGTTAAATAGTTCCTCGGATAAGGAGAAAATATCCAAGACAAAGAATGCTGTGTGATGCAGGTTCTTATATATATGCTGAGCATGTTTTTGAACTCTTGCAAAAAGTGATCTGTAATCTGTTTTGATCTAGAAAATGTAGCTAAAAATTGTCAGTATTGAAATACTTCATGGTTTAATTTTTTATTTGTATGGCATTTCTTTTTCTGTTTACGAATGGATAAGTGAAATTAAATAATGCTAAAATAGTTAATCAAACGAAAAGAAATTTAGTGATTTGCTGGGCAAAAAGCTGGGACACACTATAAAAACTCACTATAAAATTATTTCTGCTTTGGTTTTACCTGCTATAATATAGTTGTTGAGAATAATTTAAGATCAGTGATTGTCCTTTAACATCATAAAACTTAATTTCTTTATAGGTGTATCTTTGTCAAACGCTATGGTTAATGCTGGGCTGACAACGTTTAAAAAAATAGAAGACACAAATGCAAGGGAACTTGAACTGGTAATTTATTATTTTGTACACAGATAAATACGATAAGGAAAATATGAATACTGTTACCAGTAAAGGTGGTATGGTTAATATGTATCTGCTATGTCATTGTCAGCAAAATTGAATGGTTCAAGTAGTTTATTCATTTTTACTAGTGAATTTAAAAAAATATATGTGGCTACTGCTATTTGTCCTTGAAAATGTGTATGATGTTTTGTTATAGCAAATTTATTGTGGATGATTTCGCTGATTTGGCTGGTTTTGGAAAGCAGCTACTTAAATATGGAGAATTTCATCATTAAAATGGTTTGAAACAAAGGACAATATGCATTTCCCTTCTAGGAGTGTTAGAAAAAATAAAAAAGGGAGTATGTATGTACAGTTTCTCTTAATGTATATTAATTACAAGAATCCTGAATTTCTGTTATTGCTAGTTTTAGTTAAAGACAGTCATAGAATAAAATTCTTCTGAATCATCTATAAAATACGTCCTGTTTTAGGGAAGTTAGATTTTACCCCAGGACAAGTTCTTTGGGTTTTGTCTGTTCTGTTTTTCCGGTGTTCTGGAAGATACAAGGGATTTCTAAAAGAAATGGATCTTACTTGGGGTTGGGGTTTGTTTTTTTTTTTCAATTTTCCTGTCATTTATTTTGTTTTGACTAAAGCTAGGGCAACACAGAAAAGTTATCTCACATAAAACCTTAGTACTCAGGTTTTGAGGTCGTTGGCTAGTTCATTGGCTATTACCTGAAAAGAAGTGGTAGCAACATGGGAAAAAATATTGGAATTTTCTTTTGGTTATGTTTCTATTCTGGGTGTCACTGACATTAGAGAACCAGAAGCTATAAGAGCTTTTGTTAGTAGCATAATTACTCTGGTGACTTTGATTCCTTGGATTTACATTTCTGTTGGCATCTCTGATCAGCTAACTCTATCATAAATCAAATTAAATCTTTGCAGATTTTAAACAGACATCCTCCTTTTGGTAACCAGATAAAAGAATCTGTTTTGCACCTTCCAAAATATGAACTTGATGTTGAACAGGTAAATGTTTTTCTATTTATTTTATGTTTTGATGGCGATATTCTTAAATGAAAAAGCAAATACTGGCTAAAAGAAACTTTAAGCCTTCTCTGGTAGAAAATTACACAATATTGTGGCCTCCTTCCACTTTAGCATGTATAATCAAACTCTTTAACATCAAAGGAGAGCCTTGGAATAGACATTCCCTATAATACATTGGCCTCTCTCTCTGTCATTAATACCATTTTATATTATGGATACAAACCACATTATTCCACAATCTAGCATTTTTTGTGAGTCTGAGAGGTCTCTTCTATCTTCATTATAAACAAACCCTAGAGACAGAAAAACATCCATATAATACTTACTGGAAAAGCATTATTTCATGTTTATTTTCTGCATCATATTTACGAATATAGAGAAACATTAACTTACTACGTTAACCTTGAAGGAAGGATGCATTTTAGATTAAATTAAATTTAGATTAGACTTAAAAATTATAAATATCTTATAGAGGAAGGTTGGGATGCTGAAATATACCTAGTTTTTTTCTTGCATCTTTCTCTTTGCATTGAACAGTTAATTTTTCAAGGGCTTAATGTAGACTGTCTTTTATTCTCAAAACTTAATCAAATTTAGGATATTCATCTGTGGACAAGTTAGTACTGTATAATAGTGTCTTGGAACAAGAAATAAAAATTGTACCACAAATTGAAATTGCTTGAAATGAGCCTTTGTGCTTGTATCAACAGGTAAAAACAATACAGAACAGTATATATTTTACTTGGTATATTTTATATTTATATATTTTTATATATTTAGCTATATATTTAGCAGTTATGTCATCTTCTATATAATTTTTTCTAGCTTCCAAAATACAGCGATACATTGGCTGAAATCTTAGTAACTATCAAGTTAAAAAACTATGAGCAGCTACAGACAAAGAGAACAGCACCAGATTTTCACTATGTTACATTGGTGATAGGAGATGCTGACAACCAAGTCATTTTTAATCAGAAAATTATGTATGTATCAGATTTTTTTTTTGCCTTGCAACTATTATGGGTGTTGGCTTTTAATCCTTTCTGTGACATTGGCAGTTTTTGTAATACTTTCTACTGCTAAATGCTACAAAATTATTCTTTTATCGTACTTCATTTTGTAGTCACTGTTGTCAGTGAAAACGCTGCACAAAATTCAAAAACCCCCCAAACATTCCACTGTGCTTGTCAGTACAGAGAGTATGAGAAAATATCTGTACAATGGTGATATATTCTGGAAGTCATAATAGTTTTCCACATAAATATAAAAGTAAATTACCTATTAAAAAGATACATTCTCAAGTCGGTAATCTTGTTAGTTATATCCTTTAATTATATCATATTGTCACATTTGTTTTTCACTTGGAGATGGAATAAAATTATCCAGTTGGCTAGAATGTGCTTGGAACAAATGGGAAAAGAGAAACAAAATATTTTCCAACTGTGTGACCTTCATGTGAGCTCTGGCCTAAGTCTGCACTGTGGCAGAACTGAAACTGATCTACAGGATCCATGCTCTCTTATAGCCAGAAATCATATATTCTTGGAAGGTTATTCCTTGGGCCACTTACCAAGCAAAATCCAAGAACTAAGACCAAATAAAGGCTCTTTCACTTAGTTACAGATGCCATAGTATACAGTCTTGTTTTCATTTTCCATGTCTAACAAAACTTTACTGATATATTACAGGGATTCTGTGCTGCTGAAAACTGGAAATTGGATGAAGAAAATTGAAGTGAAAAGAGCTCTTAAATCAGAGGATATTAATATAAATTTAATTAGTTCTGATTATGGTAGGTTGATTGGTATGCTTGGAATTAAAAAAAACCCTGCATAAATATTGTGAATAAATTATTAAAACATTTTCTGACAAGCCAAAAATATAATAAAATTAACTGATCTGTGAACAAAATTCTACTACATGCTTTTTACTGGGTAGAGTGTTACATATTAGTCTTAATTACATGTTTGTTTCATTTATGAACATATTAATGAACTGGGAAACATCAAAACTTTTACTACTAGGAGATAGTATTTTGCTCTGTTGATACAGACTAGGGTTCTCTTTCGCCCTTTGCCTTCAAATTGAATTAACTTCCAGCAGGGGCAACCTATCAGCTTGATAGATTATTTATGCCAGAAAAACCTGGCATGTGAATGGTTAGGTTTTCCATTATGTTAAAAAAAAGAAAATATTCCATGTGGATTAATCTTCACTTCGTAGCAAGAAGTTTCTACATTGGAAACATATGTGCCTTAACATGCATAGATTGGTCCCCTCTGTGTCAGTTGCCATCGAATTGGAGCTACAGCAGCAGATGAGAAACAGCGATGACCTTGAAACACAGAACTTTGAAATGTATTTTAAAAATAGATTAGCTGTATTAAATTCTGTCACCATGTCCCACCTGTAAAGCAGACTGCCATGTGATAGACTCAAGTATGATTGATGCTTCCATGATAAACATTGATTATTGATGCTATTACAATAATCAAGCCTGGAATAATCCCATGGCTAAACTTGTGGCTCAGGAGAAAGGAAGGTGTTATAACCAAAGAGAGATGAAGAAAAAATTGTACTTCTGTTACTACTTGGCTATCTACACATTGTTCTGACTTCAGAAGTCTCAACACAACATTCAATTTCTCTGAAATTGGTAACAGTGAAGTAAAAACAGCAGGTCTTCCTAGTCTGTTTTTAAAGTCTGCTTCTGTTTCAGACTTGAGGGAAATCACTCATATTTTTTAAAAGTCTGTCTGGTTTTCCAGTAGTATAGACAAAAATACTCTTTTTACAAATGGTGTCTTCCATAGTCTCCTATTAGTACTGATTTAATTAGAACTAGAACCCTTTTTAGCATTCAACTTCAAAAGTACTGTCAACATACTCATTCTACCCCTCTGCCAACACGGAGCTGCTGGTACACCTTTAACACAGCCTGTAGTACCATTTTAAATTTAAAATTACATGGGCGGTGCAAGGCCATAGTAAAATGTAGATTTAAAACAGTGCAGAAAAATTCTCTTAAAGGGACTAATTTTGTTACTCCTCTAGTACGCACATCTTTAATTCTGAAAATTTGGGGGTTTAAGTCTTAATCATAAAGAATCCATTCATAGAATAGTGTGCTTTTAATGGTACGTTATCGTGACAAACTTCCGTGATCTTTTAGTATCATTTATTCTTTCTTAAACTGTTTAGAAAACTGAACATAATCTGTAGTTTAGCAGCAGTTTATAGCATTTTAAAATATTTTTGTCTTTTTTGCAAAGTTGGCCTTGATATACAGCAAACATATACAGCCTTTTACTTAACACCGAAAACAGCGGCAAGTAAAGTGGTAACAAATCAAAACCAGAAAGCTGATATGTATTGTGGCTCACCACAAAGCCTGCCAGCAGCAAAAGTAGATACAGGTAAACAGTCTGATCACAACATCTGACTAATCCCAAAATCAACAGGAAATTGAATTTGCTTCCAGGAGAGAGCTAGATTTGTATTTTTTCATACTGGTTCTTTCTCAAGTATAATAAAAATGCAGTGCCGCTGGTTCCACTTGGCAAGTACTAGAGTGCAATTCTTTGATGAATCTGCAAGTAAGAAAGATTATGAGTATTTGGTATCTAATATTATTGTTTGGATTTGGCAATGTGGTAGTGCTTCTTCTTCAGTAGCATTGTTGATTTATTTCCAACTACATTGTTTGAGCAACCCAAAGTTTTGTTGAAGGCAAGAAAATTCTGTGACAGATTATTTCTAGCCTTTCTTTTACTGCACAAAGTTCTATCTCAACACGACCTATGAAATAAAAAATGAACATTTCTGTATTATATTTATCTAGGAGACAGATCTAAACAAGAGATTACTTACAAGAAATCTGGAAACAGAGAATGCAACCATCGCTGCAAAAATAAAGATGTGTGTGGACACGACTGCTGTGAGTTTCATTAAATCTACTATTTCTGTTACTTTTAGACAAGGATAATTTGGAATAGATTCATTTATACCAATAGCTACTTTAACAGAAGCAATGTAAGCAAGAGAGTCAGGCCTAAGTTGTTGTTATGTTGCAGTCAGAGCGGTTATAAAAAGCTTTGTCAATAACAATTTTATATCAACTACAGTGATTAAGAATATTTTTCAGCACATCTAACATACAGATGTCAAGCTTGTTATACTTTTATATAAACATTTGTGTGTCTCAATGTCTTAAATCTTTTAGGAACTTTTAATAGAAGAGACTCAGCTTAGTGGCAAAGTTTCCATTGATCTGGAAACAATTAGGATTTATCTCTTCTAAACTAATCTAAAGATTAGTTTAATTCCTTTTCTCAGGTAAAACTGGAGTACTTCCAAAGTCTGAGATGAATGGAGGAAATTCAAAATTTTCTTTATACCTAGCTGATTTAAGGAGGAGGAACTCAGTTTCATCTGTACCCCCAGTAAAACGGTTAAAGGTCCATTTAACTACAGATTTATTTTTGATCTGTTTTGTATTTGTATATATTGTTAGCAGAGAGAATTTTATAACTAACTTATACATACGTAATTCAAACCTTTTCACCTGATTACATTAGATAAGTAGACATCAGAAAGGTTTTCTATATGATCTTTAAAAATTCTGCTAACTTGATACAGTATTAATGATGTCATTAAGGTTGTTAAAAACCAATGGTTTTCAGTGTGTTTATATCTTGTTAGTTACAATAATCTGCTTTCTTTAGATGCAGATGTTAAAACAAGCTCAACATGTGGCTCTCAAACAATTTGTATTTACACATAAATCTTTACCAGCATTGCCAAGGTACTGATTAATATAAGTTAAAAAAAAAAAAAACCAAAGTATCTTATTTTATATAGTATGTTAAGTTGTAAAAGCTAAAAACTGTTTTCCAAATAAAATTAATCTGCAACTTTCTGCAGTTGTTTTACTGACATGTCGATGTTTGCTTTTTTTTTTTTGCTTTTTTTTTTTTTTTTTTTTTTTTTTTTT
>JANVCC010000034.1:16289241-16333969 GCA_025345505.1 Todiramphus chloris collaris
TTTTTTTTTTTTTTTTTTTTTATGTCTAGCAATAAACAGTGTTCTTTATCACCTTCACCACCTTCAGTGGACCAGGTAGATAATGTTAATAGCTTGTCTTCAAAACAACTGCAATCCTGGAATTATGGAAAGTCAAGTAAGCTTTTACTAATGTTTGAGATTATGATTTTCACTGTTTTGATATGAATATACTTGTAAACTCAAACTTCCTGAAATCACTACTGCAACCAGTGTAGCATTACCGAACACTGAATATGTAGGGAAATATAGTGGCCTTAATTGGCTTTCTTTCTGGTATCAATAATAATTTCCTATGTACATCTAAATGTACTTTTAAATAAAACAGTAATGACTAAATCAGGGTCCAAATCTATAAATGCTTCCTAGAGGTATGACTATAATGTATTTCTACTGAAGGTATTTTACCATTATATTTATACATTTTCTTCTATTACTTTCTCCTGAAAGAAGTTAGTGAAACACGAGCTTTTGTTTGGTAGTTGACAAAATGTGACAACACAGTAACTGAGTTCATAATTAATAAGTTATCTCTATCTGGAAAAAAATTTCCTCTTTCTGCTTCTGTTCCACTGGAAAGGCCACAGATGTTTTTACATTTGGTGTTAAATGATCAGTCTTCATTAGCAGTATATAACTATGATGTCCTCCTCACTGCATGCCTTTTACCATTGTATTTGGGAACAGTAGATTGACATGAATGAGGTTGATTGGTTTGGCTAATAAGTAGCAGCTCCAATGTTTAGGTCATTCTTAGACATACAAGAGACACTGTGCTGAAATAAAAGCTTTTTAGTTCATACTGCCTTAAGTGTTGGCAGCTATACTGCAGAATTTAATTTTTACTTAATATTTTGACAATGGCATTCTAATCCTATTCCTTTAAATTAATACTTTGTATTTTCCTGCCATATGAATTTACCTACTAGAGCTGTGATCTTATCTTAAAGTAGAAGACTCTTGCATAGACGTATCATCAGTTGCTGGGGGGTAGGAGTGTGGCAGGCAGTTGGTGTACAATATGATTATGTTAAAAGAATAAAGTTGTGGAAAGACAGATGGATACTCCAATATAGCTAAAGTCTGTGCTCAGGAACATATTGAGGAAAATCATACAGGATCAAGGGGACACAGTAAATATTGCTGACTAAAAGCCATCTCCATTGAATAATAGTGGAACATGTAACCTTGGCCATATTGATTGGGCTGGCTGCATTTTAAAAAATGCACCAAAAATATTTCTGATGAAGTAAGGTATCAGTTCATATGGGTTAACTGCAGCTGTAATACAGTTTTTATTCCATAAAATAAAGAAATAATATATATATATAATTAATTATATACTGTGAAATTGTAGTAACTGAAACTTACAATTTTTTTCATACTGTATGTCTGTGCAATAATGCACCATGTTGAATGTGTGCATCCAAAATTACAAAAGCAGTATCTTCCTGGTGTTGCCAGTGTCTGTGAAACAGAATTTTGAGCCAGTCCTGCATCCCCCCTGTTGAAAGGGAGATCTGTATCAGGTTTTCTTAAGCATATTAGGGCCATGACAACAGAACAAAGATTCCAGCACTGTCTGGTGCTGGAGGGTAGTATGGCAGAAGAAATAAAAAAAATGAGCAGAGAGAATTGAATTGGTGATGAAAAGAGAGAATACAACAAACAAAAGGGAAACAGAGTACACGTGGAAACAGGAGTCATCTTTACACCAGAAAACAAATTAAAAAAAAAAACCAAAACAAAAAGAAGAGTGTTTTAAACCATTATCACATTTTAATTAGGAATTTTAACAACAATGATTGAAAATCTGTTTGTCATGGATAGTTCTTAAACATTAGCTGTACAAGAGTAAGACATTCAGAGTGTTCTGTAAAACTGTGGAGAGAAGAAAGGGCTGAATTAAGAGTATTATATTTGGAATCAATGGTTCTGATAAAGGGAAAAAATGAGATTGTACTGATTTGTATAAGGCCTGTTTTTCTAGAATCTACACTGAGGGTAACTGTTCACAAAATAACACTGAGGAAAAAGTGTGTATGTAACAATCCTCCTTTCAACAGATTGAACGACTGGTTGTAGAACAGAACAGGTTTTGTTATACTTGTCCATTACAAACGTATTACAGCTTCCTCTTGGAAACATTCAGTGTTTGAGTGAGAAGCGTCAAGAGACAATGCCAAAAAAAAAAAAAAGTTCAAAATCTAATGCATAACTTGACTGATACAGATAAAAGCAGATCCTGTTTTTCAGATGCTTTGGATGTCGACTTTGAACTGGGAGATGATGTTTGGGATTATATTGATGATGAGAAATTAGTATTTGCTAGCAACTTTGCCAATACAGAATTAGGTAAGGTTATTTTAATAAGATTCTCTGTTTCTTATGTACAAATTATTTTACAGGCTATTATTTGAGAATAATTTATTATAGTATATAATGAATAGAACTACCTGAAGTTCTTAATTAATTGATTTGACCGCCACGTTTATTATTCTGCCTTCTATGTCACCTATATTGAGACAAGTCTAATATGGAAGGGATTGCTGAGAAAGTCATAATTAATAATTTTTTTCACGGCCTGCAACTGCAGATTTGTTATTTTATCTAATTGCTTATCTCTGATTATCTTTACATTAGTCCAAAACCCACAGAAGAAGTATTTCAAGTGTTAAGAAATTTGAGTAATTTTCAAACTATTATTGAGCGTATGTAAAATATTTACATGGGGGTTTGGCTGTTTTGTGATTCAGTTTTTAAAAAATTAATTCTTATGTGGAATATAGAAATATCTGCCTTCAAATTCCAGATGTGTGTGAACCACTTTGCCAGTATACAAGAAGCAAAGCCATAAATGACATTTCAAATGAGTAAGCATTATATGATTTATTACAATTTTATTCACTCAAAAATAAGTATTTCAGATGTTATCTGTTTGGTCATAAAAGTGAGTGAAATGTCAACTTTTTAAAAGTATGAATTGTTGAATGATTTGGATTTTATTTTTTTTTAATTTAAGTGTGGAGGGAAATAAATAGAAAATCTGAACCAAAAAGTAAATAATTTTGCACTTCTCAAGAAATACCTGAATTATTCAACTTGATATTTTCAGTTCATGCACAATACAAGATGAGATCAATATTCAGAACTCAGTTGTTTCTGAGGTTAATAGCACATCAGCAGTGAATTTACAGAGTGGAAATATAAATATGGTGAGTAAAAATATTTTGATAATAGAATTTTCTATAATTAGGGTATTTAATTTGTAAATATATTTATTATATCTGATTTATGAATCAGTTTGGACATACTGAATTTCTGAACCTCTCCATGTTGTCCAGACGGCCGTGCAGGCTGTGTTCAGCATGGTATTCATGATACAAAGGACTGGGACCTGAATTTACTTTATATAGCATGACTTCAAAACTATTCACTCCATTTCATTGTGATTCTGCAACTCATAGAGTATATAATTATATTTATCATGGGCTTGGTCCTTGACAAATACCATAATATCAATATAAATATCTGGCTACAACTATCTGGTGGTTTCCCTTTTGTTTAGTCAATTTAACCACATGCGCTTTATAACATTTACGCTGCAGCCCAGTTTTCAAGAAAAGAAGCATTTAAATCCTTCACAAGAGCTGAAAAACATACAGTGTTCTTCAATCTCAAAAATAATCTCAGACTCTTCTAAATTCGCTAGGAAAGAGGATTTTTTTATTTCCAAAAAAGAACAGGAAGAAGAAGTGAATCCCAGGTAATGAAAAGTTGTGTATGCTTTTTTTGTTGCCTTAGTGTTCCAGTGCTACTTCTTCATGATACACAGACCTGTAGGCAATGTCTTAATTTATAAAATTCATTTTTAAAAGCTGGATTTTCACAAAATTACTATCAATGAGCTTTTCTCAGAAAGGAAAATACTTTAAAACTATTTTGCTTGTATCTTGATTATACTTTGTATAGTTTTCCTGATTTCATACATTTTGATGTAGTATACCTAACTCAATTTTTTTGCTTGTTTAATCTTCATTAGATATCTTCTTGATGATGAATTCGATGATATCAAGCCCTTCCTTGGAATATTTGATGACATTTTATAAAACGTATAAGCAAAATGCATTTTAAGTGTTGGGGAGAAAAGGTTCCAGTCATTTTTGCAGAGTGAAGCCTTCAAATCCAGTTAAGAAAATTTGATTTCTGTTGTATACCTGTTTACCAATCGCTGGATTGCTGCACAGAATAGATAGAAACAAAATGGAATTTTTGGAATTCTAGGTATTCTGTCTTCCTTTGAAAAGTACTTGTTTCTAGACCATGCTGTTTTCAGAATTACAAAGAACAATACTGGAATGTGGAGAAATAAAGGAGAATATATTTATAGATAAGGTGCATTTATAGATAAGGTAAAAAAATCACATAAACTGTTTATTACAAGCCCTGCTCACAAGTACTCTTTATAAAAGACTTTTTCATCAGAAATTCCTTAATGATTCTTTTTTCTTCAGTTTCTCTAATGCTGACTTTTTCATAGCACTGATTCTGAAAATAGATTTACTAGTAAAAGTAATAGAATGGTAAGTTGTTCTAGACTATATTCCTGTTGACAGTGCTATCAACTTATTAATGTAAAAGTGCTACTTCCTTCAAGCAAATATATTTACAAGCACTCAACAAACCCATTGTAAAATTTCTATAAACAATATTCTAAAGTTGTGTTTGGCTGTTCTCTTTGATACCTGAAGTCTTAAAATGGGACATTTGTGCATTCTAGAACAGATTTAGGGAGACAAGCATTGTGTTTGGCTATCTTGTTGTAGCCCTAGTGCTTGAACAGTAGACCTTTCAAGTTCACCAGTTAGAAAAATAACCGATATTGCTTAAAATCCAAGAGAACGTTAATTTTCACTGTTAATGATTCAAACTGTGTGGAATTAAAATGTTAAAAATCACACATGGAACCTTAGCTGTATGTTTTTGCAACATCGTGGTGCAATCAAATGCAAAAATAATATATTGCTGAACTATCTGGTTGGATTTTTCTCAGCTAACATCATCTTATTTGACTTCAGTGTTTCCTTATGTTTTTCACTGACTTTCTGGTATAATTCTTTCTCCACATGAAAGAATGGCCTAGCACAAGCAGCCTCAGCACTCACCAATCAACATGGTTTTGACTGTGCAAATTCCAGCAGGCCCAAGGTTATAACTCACTTGGCTCTACCTCAAATATTTCATTGCCTCTGGAAGTTAGTAATATGTCAGATCTCTTTTTGTCTCAATGTGTTGGGGTTTATTTAATTAAACTTCCAAACTGAGGTACCTCAGAATTACTGAGTTATAAATACTACTGCTACGTTTAGCCCAGCAGTCCTAGTCAGGTACATCCTAGTCACACTCCAGTTCTGTGTCAGGGTGAGATTCAAGAATGCAGAGTGACAAATGTCATTTTAGGTGCCTCGGAAAATGTTCCCTCAGCTCCATCTACCAGTCCAGAAAAGCGCAGGTCTCCCACATGGAGATGTTCCAGGTCTTCTAGAGCATCTCAAATGCTACTTGATGCTAAAGTTTAAGCACCTGACTCCCTCCCTGCTACTTGAAATCCAGTAGGTTTGGGGTTTTTTCTCCAATTCATGATTCATATTTGCATAATGTTCTTTAATTGTCTTTGTATAATGCAAAGGTTTTAAAAAATCCCCGGGGCTTTAGCTTGCAACAGTTAATTGAGCTGTTCCTGAGATCCTTCAAGTTTAATAAAAGCTTTTACACAAAAGCACAAAGCTGAGCTTCAAAATGGAGAATCGGAGATAAAAGCAACAATTAATATAATCTTGTGATTATATCATTTATATAATTTATATAATCTTATGATTATAAAACTTGCAACTTTCCAAAACCTCACTCATCTGCTGAGGCCTCACCTGCAAACCACAGAGCACTTATGATGACAGGTGCTCCACTTTTTCCTTCTAGGCTGCATGAAGCTCCTTCTAAAGGCTCTGAATTGTGAGGTGGCGATTATTGGGGAAGTTGATTGTGCTTAGGTCTTCATAAAAATGAATTAACATAAATATCTATTTATTTCTCTGTACTAAGGAAGTATCTTTTTGAGATCTTTTTTGGCCACATTTATACACTGAAAGTGTATTTCCATTTTTTTTCTGTGAAATATTTTAGTAGTTTATATAATGTCTAGAAAGTAATTGACACTAACTGCCATTTTCACTTCAATTTTTGTATAGTCTAAATATAACAACCTGGTTTTATTTAGTTTATAGGAGTAGGTTTTTATTTAGACTATTACTTCAAAGAAAATTTTCCTCAGAGACAAGTATTTTATTTTCCTCTTAGTTTTTTCCAGTGCAGGAGTTCAGTAGTTATTATTTGGGTTCTTCGAGATTCTATTATTGTGTTTCTTCAAGATTCAGGATGATTAATGTTCTGATGCTTATTTATTACCTTTTGATTTTTAAAAGGTTTTAAATTCCAATTTGGTCCATCATCAGAACATCTGATAACAAATGCATTTCAGTACTTTCAAGACTATTCAGAGTACCTAGCAGATGGTTTACAAGATTGTTTCCTGTGTCTGTTTTTCACAAGAAATCAGCAAACTATATCATCCTTGGAAAAATTACCAAATTGTGCTGTTGCTGCTGTGACAGTATTTCACAGATTTCAGAATATGGATCTTTCACTACTGCAATGTCTTTACAGTAATACAAGCAAAAATATTTTTTCTAGCGATAAGGGCTGTATTTGGCATTGTTGTTTTGTATCATTAGTCATATTAGCTCTAGGACTTCGAAGTCTAAATCACTTTCGGAGAACCAGTTTGGAAGTACTTGCATGCTGAAGATTTCTCTGTCTCAGGAGAAGGAATGACTTATATGGTAGCATTTCTTATTGTTCCACTTTTCAAATAATAATAATTGAAAGATAAAAAGTGGTAACTGTAGTAGGCCTCCATGGCAATAATTAATTGCAGATACACAGTGACTCTACTTCAAAACAAGTACAGGCAGAAAGAGCAAACTGACTGCAGAATTAGAAAAGCCTAGTCAAATTAGACTTGTCTTTTTTAATTAAACTGAGGTAACTCAGCATTACTATACTACTACTATGTTTAGCCTAGCAGCCCTAGTCATCATGTACATCCTAGTCACATCCCAGTTCCATATCATGGTAAGATTTAAGTATGCAAAGTTTACTTCCTGCCCACCACCATCTGACAGACATGGAAATTGGATGGCTTCCAGGCAGAAACAGTGGTGTTTCTCCACAGATGCTTTATATGAATGACCAAGGGACCAAAATCCTAGGTCATGCCCCAAAAGGCATGTAGAGACATAGCTATGATACAGGTGTCATTTTACTCATTTAACTGAATCATCTGACGTGATAAATCTAATTTATCTGGACTCCCTGTTTAGTCACTAGAAAGAGGCAGACACTGCCAGAAGATGATTCAGACTGTAAGTGGACTGAATTGTTCTCTGGTGGAAAGTGATGAAAGTGACCATGTAAAGCTAGCATGGAGAAGCTGGTGTGTTGTAAATTCACAGCCAGCCTTACTGAATACTGCCTTTCTTGTGCACATGAGACTCATGGGTTCTTTTATCCACATAAGGATCCCAATTTTCTAATTTGAATAGTCTTACTTCTGTACAACAAACGATGGCTGCGCTCCACTACTGTTCCTACATGCAGCTTCCTTTCAGATGCTGCCCAGATGATAAAACAAACTATTTAAATCAATAGCATAATGTCAGACAATTTCACTAAGCCATTGCCAATAGATAAAATATAGATGAAAATACATAAAAACATTGTTAAAGTCTGAAAGGATCCTTGTTCTTAATTCTGCATAGAGTTGTAACATTAAATGAGTGGCTTGAGTTTGAAGCAGTGGGATTGTATAAGTAATTCTTTGGGGATACAACAGAATGCCACAGATTTTAGTCTGAGGATGTTTCTATAAAATTTATATTATAAAAATACTGTTTCCCATAATGGACCAGTGGAAGAAAATTCAATGTGACAAGAAGTCAGATTTTACTATCTTACTTGTCTGATTCTCCATAATAAAATACATGCTCATACCTGCTTTTAATTTAACTTCAACTTTCTTATATGCTTCCTTGTCATATCACATATATTGGTTTCAAAATATAAACTGAGGTCAACAATATCCGTACCTGAAGAAAATGCAATATCCACTCAAAACCCACGATCTTCAAAAATTGTTAGCAAGAAAATAAGTATAGTGTTTAAACATGTTGCCAGACATGTTTGTATATAAGGTACATTTATAGCATATAGAATACTGTAAATGTAGTGTGATATCATTTTGACTGTATGCAGCATGTCTCATTTTAATTATGTTGTCTTTATTCATGTATTTGAAGACTTTAAAGGTTTAAACATTACAGTAATTGTTAAAATAATAATAATAGCAGTTGTGACAAGTCAGATGCTTGTTATTTGGGTATATTCTTACTTAGCTATACCTCCACAGAATAGTTATGGGAGGTATAAAAGTTGGTGCTCTTAACGGCAGTCAGCGTAATGATAGGTGATAGTATAGTACCAATGTGCACCCAAAAAACAGTTAAAATTGGTCATTTTGTAGAGCACAAATGATACCTCTCTAAGGCATCATTATGACAGAATCAGTGCTATCTCTTCTAAAACAAAGGCTATCTTGCATTACCTCTTTCTGTCACCCCTTTGCTTTTTCTGTAAAAGAAAGCAGTATGATGTCAGTTTTTTCACTGACAGAGTCTTCAGATGATACCCATGAAATGGGATCCATGAATGCCGGGGGTTTTTCCATCTATTTTGCTTACCAAGGAAATAGAAAAGGAGGTACTAGTGAGGGTAAAATTCACTTCCTGCAGAGGACTATCACCACGTTGAATTTGCTGGGGGCTTACATGAGAAAAAACAGACACATACAGTGTGCTAGTAGTTGGCAGTGATTAGGTTCAGCGTAACAAAAAAACCCCACAAACAAACAGGTAAGGAAAGGGCAGTGGTTTATTGTCTGCCACTGTTCAGCTGAGATAAGGGCCAACTGAACCATGTTTCTGTATTTGTTCTTTAAACCTGCATGAGATAAAATTCTATCCATCCAGGCCCTTGCTTTTCCCCCAGTATTGTAACTCTTGGTCTCCCTGTGCTCTCTACAGGTATTGAGATGGCATGGGCTGGGGTAAGGATGGCATCCCCCCAAGTGACAGGGGCTCTTGGGGCCCTTTTGTCTCCTATCTTTCTCTAGGCAATGCTGATCACTGTTGCTTTTCCCTGTGGTTGGGGAAAAAAGTGACTGGAAAAATCTGTGCTACTGTTACTTTGCAGTCCTGCAGTGCATGCCCTGTTCTTAACTAGAGGTCCCAATCCAGTTTATACGAGTTACGGAAGAGTTGTTTCCCAAGTCGCCTTAGTATGCAACCTGCCATGCTAAAACACTACACTTCCATTGTGGTCTAGTGGGATGTGCTTGGAGTGTTCCTGTGGTTCAAAAAGGATTGCTTCCATCTGCCAGGACTTGATGGGCACATCCGATCGGCGGTGTGTTGAAAATGTTACACATTTTGCAGAAATGCAGTCAGTTGTACTGGGTGGCCATACTTTGTGTAAAGAAGGTATATGATCTTTCCAATATAATAAAAGCGCCCATTTACAGTAACAAGGAATTTCTTCCTGTATTTAACATATGCTATGTGGAGCCAGCATGTAATGATGCTACAGACTGTTGATTGATGCTACATGGCAATTTCTACGTTTTAGATAGCTGAGCATAGGGAAAGATGTAAAACATTTTGTTTTGGAGGCTATAAGGGTGTTTTGTTTATATAAATGAAACAATGTTTCTAACTGTGAAACTTCCTGTTAAAGGATGCATATAACTTTCAAAACAAAAAGATGCTTGTAAGTGTAAATGGCTATGATATATTTGCTGCTCCCCCGCCCATTTAGAGGCAAAACCTACTTATGAGGCTTTATTAAGTGCAAATAATTCCCATGGCTTCAGCACAGAAGAAACAGCTGCAGAATATAGTCTGATTTGCATATAAATGACATGATTTCTGCTCAGAAAAAGGATATTGAAAAATACCTACAGTGAAGACCTGATAGTCACACATATTAAGGTCAGCTTGTGTAACTTTTTTGAAGCTGGTGCATGTTGATACCTGATCACATTTCCAGCAAGATTCAGGGTCTGTTACTTGAGCCCACTATGAAATTGTGAAATTTCTTCTTTTGAGGTAATTAAGCTATCATTTGTAGAAATAGACCCCAAAACAGTTATCTCAACAGTTTAAGGATTTAAAAGTGCTCAGAATATTTATCAATACAAGTGGACAACCCCACGCTTGGCACTTTTCCTTATCTTCAATTACTGTGAATTTGTGATGGGAGGGGATTCCTATTGTTCGGGTAAAACAGGAAAAGTCCCACTAACTTGCTCTAGTCACTTTAATAAATGGTAGGGTATAATTAAAGCAGACACAGGGATATTATTTTTACTGTCCCAAATACTTTCCTCAGGTTATCTTTTCTATTAAGGATAAGTTCATGCTTCTAAAATTTCTGCATGATATAGGCCACCACTGACGAATTGAGATGCTTGGCCAAAATAAATCCCACGTGTTTCCAAGCTAAAGCTACATGTGCCATTTATCCCTGTTGTTCCAGCTCACTGCACACATTCTCTAAAATATCGTATTTATTTCAGGAAAAGTGTAACTCCAGGTGATTTTAATACTGAGCTGTCTTCAACATACTAGGCATCTAATTGCTGAACTCTGATGCTACACTATTGAGCATGGCTCCAGCACCTACAGGCCTTAGGCACCAGCAAAAACTCTGCAAAACAGACCCCTACCACTCCCAGGCAAGCTGGCAGAGCTCCCCCAGATCCTTGAGGAATACCCTTGGGAAGTCAGCTAGTGTGAGAGAAAGCAAACATAGGGTTCCAGTCAACTAGCCCCTTCCCTCTCTGAAAGGCTGTGACTGTGACTTTGCAGTCGAGTGTGCATTTACTGACAGGCTCCTGCTGCTGCTTAGATATATCCTAACACAAAGATATTGGAAAGCCAAGCATAAAGGGTTTGGAAGAGACCTGCCAAACCTTGGTTTTCAAATCCCTTGGCAAAGGCCTTACTGAGTTGACTTGCCATTACCAGAAGCAATAAATTGTCTACTTGGAGAGGTTGCTTGGCCACAGCGAATTGTCATGAGTCTGTTGGAGAGGCTTGATAAAACGTGAAAGTAGTGCACCTGGATGTGCAAGTCAGAGCTTCCTTTTTAGCACTTTCTTTCAGTCTATGAAGACTATTAATTTATCTGAATTAAAATGAGGCAGCGGAGTTTATTACTAGAATTCTTTTTTTTATCTTTGATTGTGGTGTAATATTTTAGCTGTTGTAGTCCAGACTTGTTAGGTTATTGGGTACAGGAAATAAACTTCTTTTACCCCAAGGCTCCATTCTTGCGTCTTATATGTTATTCCTAGAAGAGATTTTTCTGCCTAGCTGGGAATTTCTACTCAACTGTCACCCAGCAGCTGGATCACTAACATTTTTGGTATCTCCTCGGTTATAAAGATTTTAGGCTCTGAGGTCGGTTGGGTGTTTTCTAAAAATTGTACTAACAGATGTAGAAGGAGCGTTCACCAAAGCATCAGCACATTTCCAAATAATTTTATTTCAAAAGTATGGCAGTAGAAGCAATTAAGAAAGTGTGGGCTGTGAAACAGACCTGCTTTTCTTGTGGTATATCACAGAGAAGCATTTTAGAGACTAGAGGCTTGCTTAGTGAAGAAAATAACTGGTATTAGGAGAAGAGGTACAAGTGGATCTCTCTTGGGTGTGATTGTCTCAGGCAACCATATTAGCAGAAGCTTAGATACATTCTTAGCTTCTGGAACAGATTTACAGAAGTGACAGTGCATACTGAGGATGACAGTAATAAAATGGGCCGTGTGTTCTGGAAGAAAATAAAGCTGGCAGCTTGGAATGGTGGAAAACAGCTTCAGATAAGCATGTGGTTCAATAGAAATTAGTCTCTGTCCATAGAGTTTGTAGCAGCCAATCGGAGCTGCTCTTTCAGCTCAGGCAGTTAATAATATCTCAGTGCTGTAGCTTAAGGGATACAATTTTCAAAATTATTGTAGTGTGGGACCGATAAATTTCAGCACAAAGAAGGCAGTATTCCATATAATTTATTTTAGATTTCCATCTAGGGTATGTTCTGACACTCCACATGAAAGTCAAATTGTCCATGTAAAATGGTTTTCAGGTGATAAGTTGACCCCTGGGGTTTTAGTAAAATAATAGATTCAGAATTCTATCTGACTCTCCAATCTATAAGAGCTAGTTATCAGCTGTTTGAAGGATTTGATAAGAAGGAGAAATAAAAAAGAGCTTTTGTGTAGTGACATTTTTCTCATTAATGGGGACAAATCACAAACTCCTTCTGGATTTGGTAGTAAATACTCTGCTGACAAGTGTTTTGGGAAGTGGTTGTTCTGTATGAGGAGTGTATGTGTCTAATCCTCTGTGATATGCATATGGAACAAGGAATATTGCTAATAGACATGTAAAGCCCTTCGAAAGAAGGGCGTTTACTGTGCCACCATCTGGCCATCACTTTTAAATGCATTCTATCACCAGAGCCTATCTCTGCAGAAGTTTTGCAGGAGCGTGACTGTCTCATGGTGCCTAGAAACACACTAGAGGAGTAACAACATAACCATTTTTCCTGACAGCATTTTTCAGTATTTAAGTGTAGTGCAAAGCAAACAGTAAATGAGAAGAAATGAAGTATTACTTTAAGTTCTTGTCTGAACACTCTTACAGGACCTACTTTATTTTTTTTTCTAGTTTTAATTGCATTTTCCTGAAAGTACTTACAGGTTGTTCCTAGTGTACTGTGTGGCTTCACTGTCAGTTTTAAGCAGATCCCAAGCTGGGTAGAGGCTTTCCTGCATTTTGTTGTAGTAGATGGAGTTACCTGCATGTACATGCGTATCAAACACAGCGCTAGTAAGTAAGGGGGAAAGGTTACAGTGAGATAGGACTAGTCATAGTGACAGTAGAATAAGCTTGACTAATAAAACACCAAATCATGTTTATGTTTAGTGCAGTTGAGTGTCCCTTTGAATTTTGAGCAAATGCCTCCTAACCTCAAGAAAACTTGCCTTTTCTACAGTCCATGTAAAAGAAAAAAAAAAAAAAAAAAAAAAAGATTGTCTCAAAGAAAAACCCAACTCTCTCTTCATTTGTTCCTCATATTAACCACTGTCCCAGATTTTCCCTGCTTGTGTCTGTGATGAACATTTAGTTCATATTGCTATGTACACTCTGTTGCTGGGACTTTTGCAGGGCATGAAGGAGGGTGCCTGTTTGCCTCCTGCATTCTGGGTTACTGGGACAAGAGGCTGCTGTCTCCTCCTCTGAGAGGAACCAATCAGTGCTCAGGGGTTCAGACCTCTGGCACTCCCAAGTGGGACAAAGAAGGGAAATGTGTGAGATGGGAGATTAATTTTCAAGCTTTTCTATTTAATCTAGCTCTGCAGAAGATAAGACTTCTCATGATTTAAAGAAAAATTCTGTCCTGCCATTCTAATAATACCTGCTGTTAAAAATCTGGATTATGTGGGTGTGCTATCGGAAGGAAAAGCTTCTACCCTAAAGACAATTGCTAATTCAGGGTCCCTGCAGGTAGGATCAAAAAGAGATAACTACTCTTAAACTTTGCCTTTTCAGGCTTCTGTTTGGTTGGGTTTAGCTTTACAGGGATAATTGAGTGCTGCTCCTCCAAGTGTGTAAATTGTTAACAGATACGGGACAGGCCTGTTCACTCGAGTGAGCTCCTGCTCACTCAGGTATGTATGAGCACTGCTGAGGTCTGCTGGAGTGTGCTCACAAGCAAAATGTCTGTCACAATCTTAAAAGTGCATTTCTTCTGGAAGAGCACGATCTGAAGACCAGATCATGAGTAACTCTGAGTTCTGTTATTGACTGGATCTAATCTGTATTAATGCTTTCCAAAGTAGCTATATATTCTCCTTTGAGTTGTTAGTCACTCTTTAAAATGCATGATCCAATTTCAAGGTTTCAGGTGTTAGCACTGAAACATTTACCTATCCATTGAGCTAATTATCAAAATGTATGTATTTGTGGCCCCAGTTAATTGTAGGCCACACCTTTTGCCTAGTTGAAGCCCTGTGAGTAATTGTTTCCTTTCCTGGGGTGATGCACGGTAAGGTACTTGATCTGTGCCCCTCTGTGCCATTTACGTGTGCTGGAAGTGCTAGGCTGATAGTGTCAGCTGCTGTAGCTGCCTGAGTGTTCGCTGAAAGAAACAGGGATTGCAGCTATAGGTAGAGCTGCTGTCAAGACATGGAAACATCATGACACAGGCCTGCAAGGAGGGTCCCAGGGCTCTAGATCAGGAAGGCAGCCAGAGCAGCCACGTGTCTGACATCAGCCTCCTCGGAGCAGCTTGCCCCAGGACAAGGACACCAATCCATTCCCGCAGCAAGGTAAGATTACTAAGGAAGCCTCTTATGGATGTGTTTTTATGAAAAGTGCCTCCCATAACTTTTAATGTGGGAGTGGGGCATCTGGCCTAAGGCTTTTAATTCTGTTCTTCTCATAACAACCACACACACACAAAAAAAAAAATATATATGAGGTCAATGTACTGGACAAAGTATTGTGTCCTTCAGAGGCACAGCTTTAGGAACCATCTGTTGCTTACATGAAGCCCTGAGGCTTCTGAAGCAACGTAGGCATGTTAATTTAGGGATGTTCCTCACCTGTATTTTTGGGCTGTCGCTCCTATGGACAAACTCTAGGCAGATGCCATATTTTCCACTGATAGACAAGGTTATGCTGACCAGTCAGACATTTCTGGAAGTTAGTGTGACTGGAACTTGTGAAGACATAGGAACCTAACCAGTAATGAATGTACCCACTGAGGGTGTAATTCTGTGTCAAGCATGTTCTGGCAGAAAAGCCTGTTGATGCTGCTGAGCTCTACTTGAGCCTTGTGCCACCCAGCTGTTGTACAATCCAGTTGTGTGAGATTACTTAGAACAAATGTGTGAGTAATCCCCACACACCTCTCTTGAGAAGCTTGTCTCTTTCTCTTGGCAATGCTGCTGTTGCTAGAAAAAAAAGTGCAAAGCAGACTAAAATGCTATCTTCTGTGGTTATATTTCACTTACCAAATTGGAAAATAGCCTTTGTTTCATGTATGTGACAAGTGACCTATGTAACGTTAATAAAACAGATCCTAAAACCTGTTTGGAATTGCCATTAGCAGCTATTAATGTATTTTCAACTGTATGTTTCATTTGTAGCTCAGAAGTAACTCACCAACATGTAGTTCTGCTTGTTAGCTTTAGAGGAGGTTGAAAGTGCTGTGGATGCTCCTGCATTTCATCCCAGCTTCACAGCCTTCCCCCTTGCCTTGAAACTGTGCTGGGTTTGTGTCTCTAGTGAAAGAAGTAGGAAAAGAGCAGCATGAAATTTACTTTTCCAGTTAGTAGGTGGATGGAATGGGAAAAGAGCCCTTTGCCACCACGTGGAATCAATACAATTTCAAGTACTGGGTAACATCTGTAAACATCTGACAAGAGACTTCAGAGCATATTTCTCTTCCAAAGGTCACTGAGGAATACAACCCCCAGCATGCACCGCACGCTAACTGGTTTGATACTCCTTTCGCATCGGCCTCGTAGGGGACATTTCCCCTTCCTAGGGACGCTGACACTCGCCGCCCAGGGGCACGGTCAGGGGTGACCCCTCTGCGCTGCAAAACCTGTCCGCGGAAAGCCGTCCCGCGTTCCGCCGGGGCCGCGCCAGGCCCCTCCTGCGCACAGACGGGCGCTGAAAGGCGCGGCGGGGCCGAACGCCGGCAGACAGCCCGCTCCCCGCGCTCGGCTGCGGCGCCCGCCGGCACCTTTACGGAGTTGGTTGCGGGCCGGCATCACCCGTTCCCCGCCTGCGGCGGAGGGGGGCGAGCCGGGTCTGGCGCAGGCCGCTCGGCCGTGGCGGGACCGTCGGTGCCGCCCCTCGTTCCCTTGAGCCGGCCCCCCCCCCCCCCTTTTTCGCGGCCGTCGCCAGGGAGGCGGGCGGACGCGGGGCGGAGCGGCCGCCATCTTCCCCCCGCCTGCCCGTGGGTCGTCGGCCCAGAGCGGGCTGAGCTGTTGGGTGTCATCAGCCGGTGACAGACGCGTCTTCCGGCGGCCTCCGCCTCGGTGTCAGTAGCACCGGGTGCGGGGCGAGGCTGAGCTCTTGCAAAGCTCACGCTGTGACCGAAGCACGGTGCGTTTCGCTGCGTTTATCCAAAGACCTCCCAGGTGGCCGCAGCCCGAGGCGGCAGAGCCCTGGGTGGAATGGGTGCCGCAGGGACTTAATGCTGGGGACCCTGGGCGGCCACCATGGCCTCCCCGGGCCTCTGAGGAGCAGGCAGCTGGCTTCAGGCAGGCTTTCATGCACTTAAAGAAGGGGCAGCCCTAAATAGCGAACACTCGTACAAAAATGCAATTGAAAAGCAGAGGCACCGACTAGACTATAGCATGGGGAAGAGCCCGTGTGACAAGATGGCCCTTAACGGTGGGTTTGAAACGTGTTAAGAGAATTGATTTAAACCATTAAACAAGGGACTGACATGCTGCAGAGGGAAGGTTAATACACCATCCTCTCAAGATGTTTCCAGGCGAGGGAGCCATCTGACTCACCTGATGACTCTTGCTCTGTCATTGTTACCAGTCGGTGCAAACAGCCAGCCAGGACGGGAGAGCCACCATTTTGTCACCTCATTTCCCAGCCACTGCATTCTGCGTGCTGCTTCTGCACACAGCCATCTTCGTGCGCCTCCTCTCTGCTCTGAGCCCGTCTGTCTGCCTGCCTGCTCCCAGCCAGCCCATCATCCTTTATCATGTGGGAAAGAACAGAAAGTACCTTTTCTTTAAAGCAGAAATAGGTTATGGGAATACTTTTTTTTTTTTTACATTGTCTCAGAATTTATTATTTCCTGAAAAGGGAACTGCATGCCTCCAAAGCAGCTGTTGGGCTGACCTCCCTTCCCGACATGCATGGCCACAGCTGCAGGGCGGCAGGGGAGAAGTGGGAAGACTGCTCTACTCTGTCCTGTCCTGACCTCGCTTGGTTCTGCAGCTGGGGGCCAAGTGGCTGGTGGGGAAGGCTTGAGTTGTAGGAGGGCTGCATGCAGACCCTTCCCTACAGGACAGCTGTGTTAGCCCATGGACAGGTATCTATCTTCACGTTCCCCTTCAGAATTTGTAAGATGTTAACTTTCAAAAGGGAGGTTCCCCCTTGTGTATTTATGTCAGTGATTTTGGGTTTTAAACTATTCATGCATGAAAAATGACTGTAGGAACTATACTCCCATGTGTGAGTAATGACTACATGGGAACACAGATTACAGCAGTTCTGCACTGAGACTGCTGCAGTTTACATGCTCTCTTTGGGAACGTTGTGAAACGTTCTTAAATGCTGGTGCATGTTAATGCATTGATTTCAGTCCATCTTTTTTTGTCCCTTTTGGGTTTGTTCAACTTAACAGCTAGTGTGTCTCATGTTTGCTCTAAGATATGCCTAGCAAATTAGGCAAATTAAAAAATGCATGCAAAAATACAGCACTATGCACATGTATCAGGTTTCTTACTTATTAATAGAATACAATTTCCATATGATAGCGTACTTTTATTTTTTTTACTTTGGCTCAATGGATAGTTTATGTCAATTACATGTAGTTTAACAGCTTTGAAATCTGGTTTTGCTTTTCTTATGCATAAAAACATGGATTCTGTTTCAGGTTTTAATTAAACTCTACACTGACTTTAAAGATTTTATTGTCCTTTTCATTTAAATAGGACTTTTGTTAGATCTTTAACAAGACCTCAGTGGAGTAATAAATCTAAGCAATTGTCCTTATTAGGAGTAGATTATCCTCAAGAGATGGAGAGTCACAGAAGTAACTAAAACCATTTGTAGAGACTGAACTAAGCCTTTTTCTTCCTAAACATTAAACAGACTTGAGAATGACTTGCTTGGGTGCTCAAATTAAATTAAATGATATTTTGTTTATTTTTCACATTTTCAGTGTAGGCTATTTGCATTTACTTAAACTTTGAGTTTCATTGAGCAAAATTCACTCCTGGGTAAGGATACTTAACTTACAGTATACAAGCTGTATATGAAACTCAGGATATCCTGCAGTTTCTTTTGTCGCTAACCCTTGCAACACTTACAGGACCTGCTGACCTAGTGAGTGTATTCTTAATTGATGGTATTTGCCACAGTAGATGAATCCTGGCTGAACAATTAGTCTTCTATTCATCCCACATCCCAGCCAAGCAGAACTGCAGAGTATGTAGTAGTGTGCAGCTTGTCCAAAGATCTCCTCAAATGCTAAACCCACAAGTTCTTGGTCAGAGAAAACCTGCCACAAACCAACGGTTCTGCCTAAGTTTGGCCATCATGTGTTTATGTAGCGCTAAGAGGTGAAACGGGTTTTGGCTCTTAATGGTTCTTTTGGTTTCATCTCTTGGCTTCATTTGAGCATATTCTCCATTCTGTAGGTGCTCAGGCCTCGCTTTGCTCCCAGTTTAACCACAGGCTGGTTTCTGATGGGGCACGGCCTCCTTTGCACACACAGTCGAATGCTGCATTTCTGCCTACGTTTGGTCCCCAGCTTTGTTTTTACACATTGCAGCGCAGTGTATTTTAACCGTCCGCTTGTTTGGAAGCTCCGTTTTGTGGTGCCGGGTTTCGAGACCCTCCTTACTAAGACTTTAGTTCTACCCAGGAGCCAAGGGGTGAAGGCAGAGGTGCCGCCCAGGGCCACCGTGACGGGAACGGGCGCTGCGAGCCGGGCGGGTTCCCCCCGGGTTGAGCGGAGGCGCTGGCGGAGCGGCTGCGGAGCGGAGCGGCTGGCGGAGCGGAGCGGAGCTGCTGCCCTCTGCAGAGCGCGCTGCAGGAAGCTGGGCGCCAGGGACACGGCTGCACGTGACCCTCCCACCCGCGTCCGCCTCCGCCGGGAAGCAGCTCACGGCCCCGCTCAGCAGATGAAGACCAACCCTTCTTGGTTGCTGCAGCTACACCAGCTCTCAGCCAGCAGGTATTTAATGTCTTGAGGCTCTCCTGTCCGTGGGCTCTCCCGTCCCTGGCCTGCAGGCCGGCGGCTCTGCAGAGCCAAGGCTGTCAGCCTCCAGTGTGCCGCTGCTCCCCACATGCTGTGTTTCTCGGTTAAGAGGCTTCACCTCAACCCTCCCTGTCTTATAAGCGACACCATAGTGATACTTTGGGGCAGGACCAAATTATAGCAGAAGAACATACTCATAAATATGAATTTCCAATTAAACATTTGATGGATATCCTAGGCAAAACCGCAGATTTTGAGCCTTGATCTGCTTTTTCTATCACTCAAATGGCAAAGGTTTTGGTAAGTCACAGAGGGAGGTGGGAAATCTGGTGCGAAGTGAGGTAATGTCGTTCTTTAGCATCATTGGCTTCTCTGTGCCCTGACAGGAAACTTAGAAAAATAGAAGGTGCTGAGAGCAGATAAGTCACCTGGTTGCTGCTCTGCTTTTGGCATAAAGCCGGGGGAAAGCAGAGAGAGGAAATGCACACCCTGGCTTTTGGGCTCGGATTGCAACTCTTCTTCCCTTCCCAGTGCAGTCAGTGCGCACGCGTCAAGTGGCAGAACAGGCTCAGTCCTGCTACTGATTTAATATGACTCAGTGCACGGGATTATCAAGTGGCCAGGAGTACTCGGCCTTTGGGACAGATTCTAGGGGAATTAAGGGATGCTCTAGCCTGTACTGTGTGGCAATGAGACTGGATTTAGGCAATGCCGTATCTCAGACAGAATCCATGGGGTGTAGTTGTGCCCCAGATTCTCATCAGGATGTGGGATTTTCCCTCTGTTTTCTCCAGCAGCAGGGCCAGGAGCTAACACGTCCTTGGCTCTGCAAGATGAGATTGAGAGGGCCCAGAGGTATGTCTGTCTGCACCTTGCCAAGAGATATGTCTCATCTCTTTCTTCTTCCCTCCTCCCCTGTTTCTGGGGCTGTATGCTGTGCTTATAGGCAAGTTTGGGAGCTCTGTGCCTGCAACACAAAGGTGATAATGTGTGTATAAGAAATGCACGGCTAACTAAATGGACTTCCAGTGCTCACTGATGTGCATGATTTGACAATTGCAAGGTACGATAGTCTTCTTGCCTTGCACTCTGAAGAAATGTGTGTTGCTTTCCGATGCCCAGTATGCACCACAGCATCAACCGTGGCTAGATGCTATTTGCACGTTGGCCATGTGGTGAGCTGGCAGCATTCTCCCCTGTTCTCCCTCCTCTCCCTGGAGGGGGAGCAGGCTGCTCAGAAGGTCAGGAGGGTACCTGTGCATCACAGGCGTGAAAAGCTGCCCTCTTTCTGCCCTGAGGCACAAACCTGCTTTCACTCTGTGAAGCAGAGCAGAAACGCTGGGGTTCAACAGTGGTAGATGTCCCTGAGTATCTGCAAGATGAAGGTGGTGTGTGGGTATAAGAAAACCAGTTTGTTTCTCAACGTGAGTAGGTGAGGTTTGGATGGGAAAGTGATGGGGGTGTTAAATGATTGCTGCTCACACTTACTAAGATGACAGCAAATCTCAATGTTTAATTAATATTTGAGGCTAGATTGAATCTTCCTTTATTAAAGTAGGTAGGAAGACTAGAAGTGACTCTAATCTTCAACTGGAAAGTACAATTTTGAAATCCATTTTCTTAGGAATGCTATAATCAAACAGTAATAACTGGTCTTAATCCTACTTTGAATGTTATTTAAACTACTTATCAGAAACAAAAATCAATAGGATGATGTCAGGTTCACTTGGACATCTGCTTTGCTTATGCAGTCGCCTTCGTGAGATACTGAGGTTGATCAGCATCTATTTTTTTTGGCTATATGATTGTTCACGAACTATCAAGGGCTAAAAAGTCATGATGTGATTCATAAATACTTTCATTTGCTATTTGTTCCAACAAAAGGCTGTTGAAACTGCATCAATGTTATAAACACAGCTTTGACCATGAGGGCTTCACCATGACAGGTACCCAGTGTCCTGCATCTTCAGGAATGTTCAGTGTTAGAGAGAAAAGACCTGTTAGTCTCTCTCCTGCTACTGCTGAACACAATTTTGATCTCCCTATGTCAGTCTGCACCTGGTACCATGTATACATGTGTCCTGTTATTCCCCACACTGTACTGCTCTCCTGTTTTTCCCAAATGTTACCACATTTCCCTTCTCCTTTCAACATTTTCCATCTCTCTTTGCCCATTTGTATAATGCAGCTGCTCTCTCTGTTGTTCTCAGCTCCTAATTCAATACCACTGGTGAATTTGTCAGTCTCTCTGCAGATCATTAAAAAAAGGCTATGTGGGGCTGCTTGTAAAAGAAAACGCTGCATTCCCAAGACAGGTTACAGACTGGTGTGTATAAGTGCTCTTTGTTTTGGAACTTCTAGCTTTGTTTAGTTGTTTACCAGATGCGACATCATCTCTGCATCTCTTGTTTGCCACTCCAGCGTGAGAGTACAAGGAACACAGATTCAGAAGTTGCAGTACTTGAATGGCCCTGTGCAGCCCTAGGGAAAGGGCAGTTTACCACATAAGCAAAACAACAAAAAGAAACCCGAATGAACAAAATCCCAGACTGGCCACAAAACCAGTCTGTCTGCAGCCTGTGGGTGGGCAGGTGAGGGAAGCCATTTCCTCCACCCTGCTCTTTGTGCAGTCTGGTTCAACCCACCCTTGTGCTCAGTGGCTGGAGAGCTGGCAGAAGTGGGTGTGTGCCTGAAATACCGTCCCTCTGTGAAAGGCCGAGCTGGCTCGGCTGTGGTGTAAGGTGAGAGTTCTGCTCCTTGTTGTGGTTTTGCCGCTCCTGTGAGAAGCTGGGGGTCATGTGATTGTTTTAATCCAGCAAAAATCCCTGCAGCTGATGCTGCCAAAGGAGCATTTGTGTGCTGTGGAGGGTGGCAGAGTTGGGTGAGGGGACAAATCCAGCTGTGAGCTATGGCGTTGCCTCACTGGGCTGGCCTGAATGCCGGTGTTGGCACAAAGGAGGGAGTTGCTGGGGCAGGAAGGGAAGATGGGCTCGCACAGGCTGAGCAGTGGCACCACAGGGCCAGCGGAGAGCGCGGCTCTTGGTACACAGTGCCTGGTTTTAGGATGTGGATGGCACTGCTGTGCCGGTGAGGGCTGCACATCTGGTGATGCCCAGGGTAAACCTGCGCCCAGGCATTAAAGCAGTGCTGGACTGACAGACCTATCCCTTCATTTTCCTTGTGCTTCCTGATGGAGTTTTTGGTGAGGAGAGCTCTTGTTTTCAGCCTCTCTTAGGCCAGGGGAGGTGGTGTGATACTTCTGCCTCTGACTGGGTTAAAGGATGGTCTTGGGTAGCAGTAGGATTTCTGAAAATGCCCTGCATGCTGACCCTCCTGGCACAGACACTCCTTGAACCCATAATCCTCCCGCTGCCGTGTGGGAGGCAGCAAAGCATTGCCCCGGATGGCAGCTTTAGTTCTTTGTTACCTAAAATTCAGTGTCCAAGCAACACAGCAGTAAATAAAGCACTGGCCCCTTTGTACAGAGTCACATCCTTCGTGTTGCCCTTGCTACTAGTGTTAATAATGTTGTGTGCAACTCCCCGAGCACAGACTGGGCATTAGGGAGTGTAAAGTGTGCCTCAGGGGGCTGGTAGCAGCAGTGAGGCTGGGTAATATCCACTGATGTTGCATGAACTTGCTGTCAGGTTAACTCTGCATAGATAACATTTAGCCTCGGTCAACAGCAGGGCTGTAAACTGAAACAAATTGCTCAGTCCTGGCTAGTTTTTCTAGAGGGGGTGATGCAGAAGGAAACTGAATTAAAAAATAACTTTTAAATGATCTCGAAGCCTTTTATCAATCACTTAGAACTTTAAAACATCTATTAACGAAAGAACCTATTTAAAATAATGGTAAACTGCCATCTGCTGGTAAAAAAGGTAATGCACATAATGAACAAGCAGACTTTTGAAGTGATAAACAATTCTTTTGTATTTGACGTGCTACAGTCAAATATGTACGTGACATGGAAGCTGCATATATTTATTTTACCGGGTTTCATCTCTATTTGCATTTGCATATAGAATATGCTAAACAGATGCCTATAACATAACTAACTTTAACGACAAGCACAGAAAACCAAAGACAATAAGAATAAAGAATGAGGACTAATAAAAGCAGATGAGCCATCAGGATGGTGACAGCCTCCAAATGTGTCCTATTTACATTGCTAATAATGAATCACAAGCACTTCCTTTTCTGATTTCCCCCCCCCACCACCCCCCACCCCAACCCTCCTCCCATATGACTAGGATTGTAGCACTGAGAAACATTTCCTGGCTTCTTCAGTTTGATTTCTCTGTGTGTGTGGTTCCTTAGTCAAGCATGTAAATAGGAACTGGGTCTTTAATTGTTCCTGATTTAAGTAGGTCATCTTCAACAATACACAAATCTCTCGTTTTTCCATAATCCGGGTCAGCTCTTGAAGGGATACAGAAAATACTTGCTGCATAAATACGACCAGAGAAAATTTAACAAAGGACCACTCCCAAATCATATGGCGTGACACAACCAGTCTCCATACATCACAAGTGTTAGTACGCTATAGGGGACAGGCGGTCAGGTTTCATGTTTCTATAGTGCTTACCGAGTAGGTGTGCTGAGGATGGCTGGGTCCCTAAGGTGCTGCTGCACTATAAATAGTGGTATTAGCGTGAATTACCTCCAATGCAAACATCAGGCCACTTGCCTTTTTCATATGCACGCAGTTTTCTTTTTATGATTGTGGTTGTTCCAAACAGAGCCCATTGTTTTAGCAAACCGATCTTGTCATAGGATATGTTTAAAACGGGCAAAGAAAAAATAGGTCAGTTCTTCCTTTGAAATCAGAGAGCAGTGTGTATTTGTAATATTTCCCAGGTTTATTTCCTTGGAGCAGGTTTGGCAGGTATGAGAGGAAGTTAAAGATTTATTTTTGGTGCTATGTACCAGATGTCATACCTGCTCTTCCGAGACAGTTGCTTTTATCTCCAGCAGTACCTGCTCTAGTAGCAATGAAAAAAGTGACTGGAATCCCATTTAAAGCATGTAGTGTGCACTGTTCGCATGCCACGGAAGGGAAGGGAAGGCTTGTTTGGGAGACTCCAGGCAGACTCTTTATGCGTCATCATAAAGCAAACGTGTTTGCATCCCTCTCAGCAGTGTTTTTTGCCTTTTTGAAGAACTGATGAATTAATGTGCCCAAGTCCAGGGCTTGTGACCCCAGTAGAGGCTGAATGTCTACAAAGACGTCCAGTTTAAAGTGCCGTTGTATTTATGGGGTCTCTGCATGCGGCTCCTTTTGTAGCATCTAGGTGCTTCTTTGTAAAGGACTGTTTCTGGGGAGTCTGTGGTGCTGTGCATACTCCAGTCACACCGGTCTTAATCAAATACTGCTCTGTGTCTTGCCTAATGAGGTTCTGCTTGGTGGCAGAGGAACATTAAAAACATAGGGCAAAATCCTCAGCTCAGGAAAAGGCCACAGCTTTAGCTTGTGGTGCATGGTCACAGAGGCACATACACCTGCTCTGGGCCCTGTTTACTGAAATGCTCCAATAGCAACATGACGTGATCAAAGGGAAACAGAGCCAGGGGAACAGCGGTGCCCATGGATACCTGTTAACAGGCGGGAGTTGAAGCACACAGTTGCCATCAAAGACACTACTGTCCTCTGCTTTGCTCTGCAGCACTTCAATCTCCCTGCTGACAGGACTCTGCCTTCCAGCTGAAGCGTGACTGATAGTTGAAATAACAGCCCCAGTTTATTCCAGGTATGCCACTGACCTGCTTGACCTATAGGAAGGTTAAGGTAAAGGCGATCAAAGCAGCATGCTCCTGGAGCCTCTAAGGGCTATAAAAATGGAAACATGGGAAACAAGCTAGTAGATATGTGAAGGAAAGAAATGAGGATGGGGGTTCACTGTTCCCCGCTAATAGGCTAAATCAGGAGTTCACTGAGACTGAGATTTGACCCAACAAGAGAAAGGAGATGAATAAGAAATGATCAAAAGATAGAGCTGGTATTTCCTTCATGTTATGCTAGAATCACTCTGTTCAAAAAGTCTCCCGAACCATGGAGAGCTGGGGCGGGCAGGGGTGAAGAGGTGGGTTATGGTGATGGGAGGGCATTGTCATTACATAAATTGGAGCAGTTCAGGTCTGTTTAACTGTTTAATGCCGTGGCCCATTTGTCTTTTTTGAGCTTACTTTGCTGTGGGATGGGGGAAATCATGCTGACAGCACAAATGGTTGTTTGGCTGTTTCTTTTCTCTGTATTTCCAGAAGATTAAGCACTGTGTAGCGCCTATGCTATGTTCAAGGTTTGGCAAAGGGCTTTTGATGGGTTTGCCGTCCTTTTGGCCAACACTTAATCTCGTTTCCTTTTCACAGTATCCCTCCTGTACCAAAATGGGGTGGTCAGGCTAAGTAACAATAAAGCTACTAGTGGTTTACCAAGGAGCCAGAACACCATTAGTCAGTGCCAGTTTCTAGAAAAGTGTATTTCTCAAGATGAATTGAGATCCTTGTCTTTGTAAGGATTGCTGCATGGTGGATTCAGAATTGATACCTAGCAGTTAAGTGCTGTTCAGAAAGCAATAAAACATTCACTTTAAAAATCAAGAAGCATGAAATAGTTATTATTTCACTGACACAGAGAATGGGGGAATGCTAAGAGAATCATATAATAGCTGCACAGTTGTTAGTTTCTGTGAATAAGGTGACATTCAGAGACCTCCGATATTCATTTGAAATAAACAACGAAATAAGCCTCATATGCTGTATGCTTCTGAAAGCCAGGCGTAGCGATCAGCTAATATGCTTATCAGTCAGGCAGTGTATACAGAGATATTCTGCTTTCACACTCTCTGCTGATTGGAATTGGACCCATGAAGAAGCCAGGTGATTAATCTGCAGGGGTTTATTTTTTCTGAACTGTTAATGTCCTCTGTTTCAGAGCAACAGCCCATGGCTCATTAAGCAGGGAAGATTTGAATGCAAGTGTGAAGGGCAGTACACAAAGATTCTCCACACATCTCTTGTTTGAGCCTTGGAGATTAGAAAAATGAAGTATTGGAGAAAGTTTGTCCTATGCTAGGACTGAATCAGTGCTTTCTGAAAAGCAATAGTACTGCTAGAAAATCCTTCTGTATTTCAGTCAACAGGGATAAAACCTAAAGCCACAAGGCTCTTGTAAGGTGGTAGTGGACACTTGGTACTATCCCAGAAATGCACAGCTGCCACTTCAGCTGACCTGCTGTGAGAATCATGCTCTTTTTAAGTCTGTTGCTCCATTTCTTTGGTGATTACACCTCTCTCTTGCTGCGTTCTTTCCACCCATGCCGTTGTGTACTCTGGCATCAGGTGCTGAGAAAGCAAATGGGGCTGCTGAGTCCAACTGCCTCAACAGAAATGCAACAGGGGAAATAAATACTCACTCTGAAAGACTTTGCAGTATTAGATTATTCTTAAGGGGATCATCTTGAGGTTATTAGCCACCGTTTATAGTCTGTGTTCTACCTGTTTGTAAAATCAATTTCTGTCATCAACTGAAATATTTGAAAGCATGTTGATTTAGGGAAAAGATTTTTCTGGCAACATGGTGTTATTTAAGCATTCATTAATTTATTAACCCTAGTCACGTCCTTGAGAAATAGGGGAGTATTTCCACATTGTTTTTACAGATGGGGAAACTTAAGGTTCAGATATAGAGATTGAGATCTGCATATTCTAGTATCTGCTAACTAGACATTTGGCCTTGCTCACTTTCACTCAAGTCTTTTCCTCACTTGGTTATGGAGCAGCTGTGTCCTGTGCAGCTCCTGGCACATCTCTGATTGCATCAGAGTCCATGCTGGGAGAGAGGGTAGCTGTGAGGATGGATTCCTGTGGAAAAGGGGTGAGGAACAGAAATGAATGACCGCCTTGCTTCAGGCTGTAAGAAAGATGTGCTGAGCTCCCATTGTGAACCTGGGAATTGGGAGAGTGGCTGCAGGGGAGGGAGCAGACCAAAGCTCTGTGCTTTCCACTCGAATATGCGCAGATGGGACAAGCAAACAATGAGCCAATATTGCCAATACAGACTAGAGTTGCAAAATCATGGTCCCAGACTAATAATCTATTGGGTTCAGGAACAGGAGACTGCTATAAACTGTTGTAATTATCGTGGACAACAAGACCACTGGAAATGGGAGTGCCCAGTATGACAAAACAAAACAAGCCTCCTCAAAAGACCTCCGAGTCCTGCAGTGCAATCTTTTCCTGCTCTGTGGGCTGCCCTAAGTGCAACTGTTATATTATTAGATATTTACCCATGACCCAGACTTCCACTGAGCTTTGGAGATGCAGTGACAATGGGGAAGGATTGAGGATGCCTATGAGAAGAGAAAGCAAGCAGGTTTCAAGGGTTTCTGGGCTTTGCTCTCTGCTGAACATCTACTGGTTTTTTCTTTATTTTTCTCTCCTGTTATGCTTCAAAGTTCTGCTATAAACAATTAGAGGAAATTTAGCAATAATATTGCCTGTGGAGACTAGGAAAGTAAGAATACAGTCTACATCACCACTTCCCTTTGTTTGTCTTTTTTATCTTGTTTATCTTTGATCAGCTGCAGATGAAATAACCAGCTAACTGATTTCCCATACAGGGCTGCCACTCATGCTGATGAAACTCTGCTGACATGGGAGTATACTCTGTCGCAGTCTCGCAGTATCCATTTCTTATTCCAGTACACTGATAGGTCACTCAGAGAGACTAAAAACTCTATTCTGAAGTGGAAAAGAAACTGCAATTTCAATTTTGTTTTGATTTGAAAATTTCCAGCTACCTATCAAGACCAAATCCTTGAACTATTTACTTAGCGTAACTGAAATACCCCTATTTGAAATAGTGGATATGCAAGATTTAGCCATTAAAGAGGTGGGGTAAAATTAAAATCCCCTTCAATAATAACTAAAGTCGGAGAAAATCTTTCAAGAAAATTAAACACTTGATCAAAAAGAGAGAAGGGTTATTGTCGAGAGCATAAAGATTAAACAGGAGTTGTCTCGGTGAATAACCATCAATGATAAGTAGCAGGCAGTTAATAATATCCCCTCAGGGATCTTCTTTTACTCATGTAGGTTTTTGGACAAATACAATATTACATTTCTTACAGTTAAAGCGTGAGAGAGCTTCATGTCATTCCAGAGTAGCAATAAAACTTCAATGGAATAAGGACAACTGGAGAGCTGTGGAAGGGAGTGACCCAGAATCTGAAACAGTGGGGAACCAGTGATGGTTCGCTCCCAATAACTCTCCTTTCTAACACCCAGATCCTGAGACCTGTTCTCAGTCTCCCCAGTGTGCCTCTTTTTTCACACCCACAGCACTGTATTAGTGCTGAGATTTTATATGGTGTTGCCCCTCGTTATAGAGCATCTGAAAATGAATGAGAGATGTAGACTAAGGGTGCAATTCGGTGTTGTAATTAAGAGCTCATTTAAAGCTTGAACATGCAAATGGTTGAATTGGCAGAATTAAAGGGATGGTAATCTGCAGCCAGGGGAAGGCACATAGGGTGGGAAGGGTGGGGGCAGGAGGGTTTGGAGAACCTCTCAAGCCAGCTCTGCAGCTGGAGAAACCGTAACATGAAATGGTTCCCTTGATCTCTCATTTTTCTTCTCTTACTCTCTCCTCCTATGTAATTACAATAATAAATCTTTTTGTTCCTTAACCATCTTGTGGCCATTGCAAACATTTAAGAATTAATGCAGTTCTCACACAAGATGCACATGTTCTGCATGTCCCCTTGTGTCCCTCCATTTATTCATTTATCATGTACACACAAAATTCCCATAAAATATTAATCTGAAATACAAATCTCTCTTTGCATCCTGGGAGCATTTGCATATAGTAATGTTAACGAGATTATTAATTCTGCATGCACAGTCTGTGGACTACATACAGGGCCAAATCTCTCTCAGCAACTATGCTGAAATCAGTGACAATTTCAGAAACATTATTTTCGTGTTAAAAATGAGGAGTGGATGTTTCTCATTTTGTTAATTTTATAGTAATTTTTATATATATAATTTATAATAATTTTATAATAATAACAACAAAGTGATTGTTGAAGGTTTTTTAACATGTGCTGCAATCCATGGGGAATCTGAACATTTCTTTTGCCTTTCTTCCGTGTTGGGAACATCAGGAGTAGCTACACTTCTGCCTGTTGAGTCTGGGTAGTCCTGGAAAGGGCAGGACATGCTGGTGCAGATGGACCAAAAATAATGCAGCAGGGCTGGAGAGAGCATCATTTTCTCAGGAGTAACAGAGTGAAAAGTGTCTGAACAGGCACTTGGTGAGATGGAATTGCCAGGAGGAGTCTCTTGTGTTGGTGAAAATCTCTGCACCTCTCTCCTGGCTGAGCGCTGTCTGGGTGGGGCAGTCCTGCCTTCCACAGAGGTGAGCCCTCAGCCACCCTGGAGACCTGGGGAAGCTGTGGGCGTGGGGACAGGGACAGTCTCCTAGCCTGTCCTTTACTAGGGAGGGAGGGAAGAAAGGAGGACAATCTTGTCTAAGCCTGGTGGTCTGCACTGGCCTGCTTGGATCCTTCCCCTTCCAAGGCAGGCCTAAGAGAATAGGTAGTACCAGCAATGAAAGATGGGTTGTCTGGTCTGCAGTCAAATCCTGCCAGACACAGAAATGTCAGGGCATACCCCTTCCCCAGCTTCAGCTTCTCGGTGGTGGATTGCTCAAAGGTTGCATTTCCCTTAGTGAAATCCACGTCACTGGAGGTTTCTGGAAGATTTTTACTGGGAAAGGCCCTGCAGCTGAAGTTGGACCTTGTGCTGGGACAGGGGGAGGTGAGAGGCGGCTGCCAAAGCAGAGCAAGTCCCTCCAGCCGGCTGCCGCAGCCCCCGCGGGAAGCCGGGGCTCTTGCGGGGAGCACATCGTGGGCCCTGGCTGCTGCTTCTGGGTCTGGTGATGCTCTGGCTGTGCTGCAGTAAAATCCAACCGCTTCTTCGTGTTTCAGAAAACAATGTGTTTTCAGTTTGACTTTATTTCAATTCTGATACTCAAATTCAGATGTCTGTAGTTTGCAAAAACAGCCAGTGCTTCACTGTCTGCAGGAACAATGCTGTTGATCCCCCAGCTTCTAACTGCAAAGCATTCGTTTGGCTATGCAGTGTTTAAAAATATTAGAAATGAAGCTTGCGAGAGAACCTCCACAGCTGTAGTTAAGCAATTTCACGTGCTTGCTGAATCGGGGACAAAGCTGTTAGAAAGATCTTTCAGGACCGACGGGAGATCTATAAGAAATTGTCTTGACTTAACCAAGCCATCATATTTCTCTTAATCACTGCTACTACATCATCTTTTTTCTTTCACTTCCTTCTTATTCATGCTTAAATGAGAAACATCTGTTTCCATTTTTCACATTGTTCTGTTATGTGAGTAACGATATCAAACATCTTTTTTTTTTTTCTCCTGCACTGTGAAAGAAAAAATTAGTGTTAAGTTTTGTGAAGTGCTTTAAAACACTAAAGCAAAACATCTGTTTCAGCTGCAGGTCATTAAGATGAAAAATCCTAGTTTGTGTGCAGTGAAAACCTGCCAAAAAGATTTATCAGCCCAAGCACATTTCTTCACCTGTCTTTTACTATAACAACTGAAGATGGTGAAAGGGCAGTAAATATTGTCTGCAGTGATGCAGCGATTAAGTGCTCGGTGCTGTAATCCACAACAGTAACTTGCCATAATGAATCCTGGTCTGATCTGGAGATGCCTGGAGGTTGCTCCGGTGTGGTAAGCTTCAAGCCGAGAGTCTCCTCGCTTCTTCCAGCCAGGTGCAGCATTGTGCGCGATTGCCTAATCCCCTGTAGATGTTCTGGTTACTCAACTTCAGCTGAAAATCCCTCCCCCTGCCCCCCAGGCATTTAAGATTTGGAAATTGTTTCCAGGGCAAGTGGTCACAGTAAAGCTCACCTAGCAAGTCTACTTTACAGGTGAACTGAGATGCTTTTTATGTGCAAAGCCTAAATGTAGATGCCTGTGTTCCTTTGTTGATAACGATCTCCTTCGTAAAGCATTTTGAGGTCTAGCAATGAAAAGCCAAAAACAACCTGAGAGCTTGGCTATTAATAAATTAAATAGTGAGCATTAACAACAGTGAATGCATTCACTGAATTCTATAGGAAGTGCCAGACCTTTCTGGTGGGTCCTGGCAGGCAGGTAGTAGCTTATTCCTACAAGAGGCTGGGTCCACCCTTATTTCCATCCATCCTGGATTAAAAGGACGAGGCCCTTCCTAAGTGTGAAGCAGATATTCGGCATCTGTCAGGAACAGGCTCCAGAACTGGATGGGACTTTTCTAGCATCTGAAGAGTAAATACTTGTTCGCTCTTCCAGTCTGCTAAATCAGCAGCCAGTGCAGCGTTGAGCAATTCTCCTGCACTGTGCTACACCCTCCCTGGAACAGATGAATGGTCTCTAGAAGTCCTATGCGCTTTTAAAAAGAAGTATTAGGGCTCCCATTTAATTTAAACCCTGAGTTTTTGAGACGGGAAACTGTATCTATGTTGCTGCACTGAATCTGCTCACCTGGAGTTCTCCCCACCCCCAGCTTATGAACATGATTTCCTTTTATGCACTGCTCTGTCACAGCTTGGCAAGCTTCCCAAGACAATCCATACCAGAAAGGAGAATATGGCTGCTGAGCAGCACAGACAGCAGAAATGCCTTATGTAACAGATTCATTTAAATACTATGAAATGTTGAGACAGGCGAGACGTAACTGAAAGCAAAATGCAGCCCTTAATCTCTAGCATCAGTTCTTCTGCTTGCCCTCACCATCATCAGCATCTAATAGTCACTGACTGTCTCCATTCACGTCTCCATCTTTTTCAAGAAAGTGCCTGCGGCAGAATGTACAAACAGCCTGGCAAGCTGTTTTAGGGGCAGGGGGTTTTATTTTTTTTCTCCTAATTCCTCGTAAGCCTCATGAGCATTTCCCCACTAATATGCCTGTGGCATCATTAGGTGTTTAATGAGAATGACGTTGCCTGAATATTAGTGTTTTTATAGCTCATTTTGTTTTGACAAGTCTTCGGGTTTGTGGCAGTTGTGGCAGTTTGTAGCGTGCGGGCTTCTCCTTCATATATCTGACTCTTAGAATCGTAGAAATATTTATCACAGAGGTATTGTCATAAACCCTGGAATAATTAATTGTCAACATTCATTATGTTCAAGTGCAATATATGTTCAACACCACAGTAGTTTAATGACACCAATTAATTATTTTAGTGTATTTTTTTTATAAGTGAAGCACCAGGAATAGTCCAGTAACAGCCACATCTTGGATAGCAGTTCAGTGCAATTCTGCAAATGAACAATCTTTTTTGGCTTCTTTTAGCAGCTCCCAAAAGACCAGCATTGACTCCAGCAGGTTGTGGATCACAGTCTTATTCCTTTTCTTCCTTGTATCCAGAATCATGATCATTATATTTTGTGCTCAGACAAAAAATGCCAGTATTGTACCTGCAGAAAGCAAGGCTGCTAAAATTGTGAAATCTTGAATAGATGCATACAATGTCATTTGACCTCCTGCATTTTGATTATACGTTGGCTGTGCTGCATCCACTTCTTTACTGATTAAATTAAATGGATGCAGTTTTTGTGTACAGACAGGACCATAATTCTTACTTAGGAATATGCCATCTTCATTTAGCATGTCATGTGGATGATCAATGCTGAGCAGTGCATTTATTTAACAGCTGTGTCTATGCAAGAAAAGTGGTGATATTTTAAACACATTAATGTCCATTACATTCCCACTTCTATATTATCGTCCAAGTGATGTTTACCTGGTTTTGGGTGCTGGTGCATGTTGCCTTACTGCCATTGGAACAGCTAGCTGCTGCCACGTGTTAGCTTGCTTGACTTTGCTAAGATGAGAAGGGGAGAAGGACAGCCAAGGTACCTTTGCTGCTTCCTTGTATACTTTGACAGTTAAGGGGAAGAAGCTGCACCTATCTGCAGCCATTTTTCTCCTCCCACCACACAGCAGCATCACTGCACAACCATCTTGCCTTTGGGATTCCCCAGTGCTGCTTAGATGCTCTGGGACCCAGAGGTCTGTGTGTGTTCCCTGCACAGCTGCAGCCAGTGGAGCTGCACAGCCCCACGAGCAGATGATGTTAACAAAACTGTAATTGTATACATAGCTACTGTTTCAAATGTTCATGTCTGGGCTTCCAACGCCTCTATTTTTATGTCCTTGTTTATATTTAATAGCAGTTACAGTGGTTAACTGGCTTTATTTTGGAAACCTTGACATTTTTCTTGCCAGTACTGAAGCTGTGAAGATCAGAAACAAAGATGTGCCTTTTTACTCCGTTTCTTCTGATAGGTTTTGTCATTTGGCAACTGTTGTTCTATTAGACTTTGCAGAATTTGGACAGGATTCTGATCTCCTACAAAGTGACACACACTTATTAGAATGCAGGAGCAGGTTTGGGGCCTTTCTTCTGATATGCCATGCTGAGTGCCATGCATGAGAAATTAGTCTGTCTGTTATTATGTGACCAAACAGCTGCAGGAACTTCTAGTGAGTGCTTTTAAATAGTAGTAAAATAAAAAATGAAATACTTCCATAAATCAAGCTGTAAAGCATAGGCTCAAGAGCCTGCTAGGCTCTAGAAGAGAATGATCAAATCTGGACCAATCCAGCCCTCTCACGCTTATAGTTCCATTGAAATACAACAAAAAAATAAGGAGAAAATTTGGGTTCTTCTACAAGCTCTTTCATGATAGTTCCTATTTCCATAGTCTCTTTTCAAAGTAATCCCAGTGAGGGGGAGGAGAAAAAAAAAAAAAAGAAAACAAACAAAAAAAGAAAACTGTATTTTCTGAATTAAATGAAACACAGAACCTGAGATTTTTTCATTCACTGCCTCAAATGTATGTTTTTGAAAAAATCCTATAATCTTTGGGAGGAAGGATCCCATGGTTAGGATGCATTGCACTTGACATCGATACATACTACATTTTATATTATTTTTGCTTTTAGGTGCACAGGTGATCATTCACATAGCATTTCAAATAAGCAGTTGGGAATTCCCCAAGCCATCTACTTTTCCTGCTTCTACTGGGAAATGGGATTTGTTCAGTTGGCCTCCCTGCAAGTAAAATATCCACATCCCTCTAAGAACAAAAGAACTGCCAAATGTAGGGAGGCCAGGTAGCTTTGTCCTTCTACCCCGTAGAAGTGCTCCTTTGCTACCATTAAGGCTCTTTTGCACAAGCATCATGTGCCCTCTGGGGCTACCTGAGAGTGATCCAGCAAGGATGCTGCAGGGAAATTAATCAGAAACCTTCTTTGTTTCCTGCCCCCCCTGCAACACACACATTGTCTGGACCATCTCCACTCCTCAGTGCCTTTCCCTGGAGCACCCCCGTACCTGTCCAACAGAGCCATATGGCTTGGCCATTACACTGCAGCTCTGTACCTCTGTGTGTGCCATACCTGCCTGGACCTGCTCAGCACCATCTGCCATGCGGCCCTCTGGTTTACAGTGCCATGCCCTCGTCAGCAGCCCAGCCCCCTCCGCCTGGGCCTGCCTGCCATCTGCAAACACTTCAACCTTCTCCATGCTTGGGAAGCCACAGCTAGAAGCCAAACCTTTCTTGCTTCTGTTAACCCAAAAGAGGATCCAGTTACCTTCCTTCCCAGAAGGAAGAGTGACTCCTCTTTCTCCACATTGTCTGCAAAGCAAAAGGAGAGCACTATAGAGTCTGTTCTTGAAGCGAAGGCCTGAATGGTTATTGCAGGCCAGGGAAGTGCCGGCTGCCCTAGGGAGGGGATCAACAGGCTGCCTGCTGCAGTAAGATCAGAAAGGTGATGATCTGTGACACTTTTTACATAAGGGGGTGTGTGTGGGGGGGGTGTTGTTGCAAAGTGGTATGTGGTACAAATGTGCTGATGTCACATGATGCCTCATTTGCTGTGCTATGCAGATGTGCCTAAGAGACCTGGAGACCTAGCACAGGTTGTAGGGGCAGCCCCCCTGCAGCTACCCAGATTCCCAGCATGTCTGCATTCAAGGGCTCTTCCACTAGCTGTTCCCCCTAAGCTGTGCTTTACAGTGACCCCTTTCAGCAGGAGGAATGTGAAAGGGACAAGGTTAACATATGCCTGGGGTTAGAAATGGTGGGGTTGTGTCCTGGATGTTCAACAACATTTCCAGCCCTGCCCTCTCGCTAACATTAGGTATCAGCCCCCTGAACTACTCTGAAGTGCTATGACCTCCTGTTGGTGGGTCCTATGCAGCAAAAGCAGCATGTCCTCTCAGATGGCATTTCCAGCCTCTCTGCTCTCAGTGTGCTGGAGAGCTGCTCGATCAACACAAGCTTTGACAGTTGGACATCATTAAGTTTTCCATAGCCTACTACTTGAAACCTCCTGAAAGGATGGGCTGTCACTGCTCCTCATCACCCTTGCTGGCCTGAACCGCCTGCTGCACTGTCCTGCTGCAGCAGAGGACACGCTGTCCTGCCGCATGCCTCCAGCCTCTGCTCTGCTCCCTTGGGCCTGGGACTTAAATTCTGTCAGGGAAGGAAACATAAATAAATGAAATAGAAGTCTCAATATATAATTACTGCTTTTTAACGGATGAGATGAACTTTTGTTATTAAAACTTTTGTTTTTAAAGGATGATAACACATTAATGATGAAAGTGATCGTATACAATTCATGCTTAGTGAGTACCCATTGTCTTAAATTAATCCTAACAAGCACTGTCTTCCCCAGCATGTGCTATTTAACAGTCATTGTGAGAAGCTGTGCTTCCTAATGTACTACCACAAATGTGATGATACCCTGCTCTTTTAGAAAGTGTAATTGATAAAATGTGACAAAAACATGGTTATTGCTTATTTGTAAATGGGATACATTCAGAAGTGCTCTCAGTCTTACACTGATTGCGTTAAATGACCTGCTGATTAAGACATCTACATGAAATATTAAACCACCATTATCTGGTTCCTGTTAAGATTCAAAATCAGGATTCTCTTTTGCACAAAGTAAAAACTGCTCTGTTGTTTTAAAGCAGAATATAAACATGGTAGCTCAAAGCCAGAGGTGTATTTGAATGACAATTCACATGTAACTTCATCTGATACACTAGCAGATGGATTTGAGTGCTTCCTGAGTGTTCAGATACAGTGCTTTTTTCGCTGAAATTCCTCAAATGAAATTACTCTGCTGACTATTTCTGGTTTTTACAGATACCCCTTTTTTAGTCTATGAATGATCTGCATGGTCTATCTAAAAATACACTTCTAAAGCCTTACCTGAGCCCATTTCCACACACTGACCTATGAGGACATTGTTGGAAAACAGAGCCAAGGGCTGTGAAACTAGGACAAATTGTACAAGTGAACATGAGTTTCTTCATTCTTTTGTCTGAGAAACCTCTACTTGGCATCCATTCCAGGATACTGAAATAACTCCTTTACAGTTGTTTTAAATATGTAGATTTCTATTACTAGGAAAATTAGTGCTAGAATTTTCTTTGTTTCAGCCTGGTTGAAGGCTCATTGAAGTCTTTGCAGCTATTTCACTGAACTTACAACGAGATGTTTTATGTTCCTATGAGCTTCACACTAAAAGCAATAGCATTGTAATACAAGCTCTGCCTGCAAATCCCAAGCCTAAGACTGTATTTCCTGAGTGGGATAATGGCAAATGAACTGCTGTTCAAAATAATTAATCTGAGAGTTTAAGCGGGATGCTATCTAAAATACTGGATGAACAAAATAGAAGAAAAAGTTGTAATATTGCTTTGACATTGCACTGAAGATACTTTTTGGCAGATGAGTGGTAATGGATGTGGCCCAGCTGAGGAGCTAGGAGATGCTTCTCCTCTGTTGGCATAGAGAGGGACTGTCAGGAAGGTTGAAAAGAAAGAAGTTACTGAGTAACAAAACTCGCATTTTAATCATCCTAGGTTGTAACTTGCTCTTTTATTTTTTGTCGATCTACCATGCCATAGACTAATTCTGTACAACCACAGAATCTGATAAATAATTTCTCAAAAATGCATACTAGCTGTAAGAATGTGTAAAACTATCACAGTTTCTTATAGGTTTTTTCCCCTCCTTTTCAGGATCCAATTACAAAGATGTCTGTTTTCATGCCCTGAAGATATATACTTACCTATACAGTACAATATACTCTAAAAAAGCTGTTGTGTTTTTTTTAAGCTTTATCTCTGATGTTAGAAAACTCCACTATATTCATAATTAATTGACTTGATCAAAACCAAACTCCTTACAATTAAGAAACAAACAGAAGGTATGGCATATCAAACAGACTTTCTCCTTCTGTGATCTTACCTAAACACAAAATAAGCTCCTCAGTACTTCCACATTACTATTAATAAAGTGCTTTTTTTGCCTTTTTTACTTCTTCTTTAAATATGATTATTATATCTTCCTGTACACAAACCTTTGGCGCTTTACAAACAAACAATAATAAAGATTTACATAATTGTTTGTGTCAAGCATAAGGACAAGAGGGTGTATGTCCATCTGACTTCATGGCAGAAATCACAGTGGCTGGTGTAACTATTGCCTACCAGGCAGAACAAGAGGAATTTGGGGGTGGGGGGGAAGGTATTTTGAAATCCTGCCTGGTATGTAGTTATACTATATGTGTGTGTATAGTATGTGTATATATATATATTCCATACAATACACTAGGAAAGACATTGACAACTGAGAGGTGCGGTTCATTTTTTTAAGTGCTCCTAAAACATAAGGTGCTTGCTTTTAAAGGCAAAGGTTTTTGATGAAGATGTCTTCACGTGGACATTTGTTCTGACTTCCATCTGGCCAGATGACCTCGAAGTTCAGAAATGGTGGGGTTACCTGACAAAACCTTTTGCTTTTTGTGAGGGTGTTGAAACGGTGTTTGCCTGAGGTAGGTGACTTTCCCATGCTGTGCTGTGGGCCCCACTGGGACATGCAATTTGGAGATGGAGTGTGCCTGAAAGGATTCTTGTCACTATTTCCTCACATTAATATCTCTCAGGTCTCTTAATATATGCTGTAGGTGCGGGTATGACCCTAATGCTAGTCACAGAGGTGGGTGTAGGAAGAAATGGGGTGTGACACGACTAGAAGGAGACTGGAACATGGCACTCTACAGGTCTACTGCAGTTTCCTTCTCATCAGTAACCTGTTGCCCTCATAGGACAGCCATGGCAAAGGTCAAGCATGCGGTTGACAGTGGTAGGAGCTGGGCTTTTTTACGCCCTGCTCTCTACAGGGAAACATTACCTTGAAAGGACTATCTCTGTTCTCTCTCTGTGTATCATTTTGGCACTATAATGTGAACTGAATCATCAGACTGGGTTAAGCAGAGCTATGATAATTTATACCCGTTATATGTAGGTCCTTTCTATCATCTATTGAAGGCCAGTCTGTTGCCACAGCTTTCTTCCTCTCACAGTAAATTACAATTCATCAACCGACTCCGGAAGAAATTTGTTATGGTTTTGTTGCTCATAGCGTATTTTCATATTTTAATACTTCCTGTGCGTGATGCAAACAGCAAACCTCCAAGGCAATACATTGTTGTTTTTAAGAAGGTCAGTGCTATAATATACGGTGGTATTTTCCTACACTAATCTGCTTTCTTGTGATCTTTGAATTCTGGCAGACTTGAGCTCAGTAACTCAGAGATGAGAAGAGGGATGTCAGATCCTTCCGAAGGGAACAAAGATGTAGGCTTAACTATCATCTTTTTAATGTGGGATGAATTAGGATAACACAAGATAAAAGAAAATAAGCATAAAGATGAAGGTTAATTAATTACTATTGATAATTAATCCAGGATTTGTGAATTGATAATGTTTACTACGGTGGTACCTGAGGTGCAGCTAAGAATGGAGCCACGTGTGCCAGGCAGAGAGCACAGCCCCCACAGCCGCTCCTCTCTGATGGGTGGCAGATGACAGTAACACTCCTCAGTGCTGAGACTGAAAACAGGAGACAACTGTGGGAGGCTGGCTATGGAGCTGCTGACCTCCTGACAAAAGCTGTGCTGGAATTGCTGGTGCAGGCCTGGCTGAGGGGAGCAGGACTGAGCAACAGATATGCTACCGGTGCCTATGGACAGACGCCTGGCAATGGGGAAGCAGAGTGCCAGTTGTCTTTATTATGTAACGTGGGAAATCTTTTCCTAGCTGGGAGACTTCAAACGCTTCTAACACTGTGACAGTTCTAAAGGCACTGGACAGTGGCGAGCAATAACATGTCCCTAGGCAGAGTTTCTAAATACCCTTCTGTTGCAAAATATTTTATTTCAGGACTAACCCTACCTTGGGATCACTGTTAAGAGAGATGTAGGTTTTAATGGTTTTAATTTTGCCTATACATCCTTCTTTCCCCTTATTGTTTTTCTGGCAATTCTAAAAGTTTAACTGGTGCTGACGAAGATGACTAGAATATCTTCATTTATAGCAGAGACTAAATTTGTAAATAAAGTACATTTTTTGTTCTGTCTGAAAAACAGACAAGACTAGATGACCCTCTTTAATTAACATTGGCAACTCTATTTCAAAAGAGCCTGTGAAACAAGCAAGCCAACAAAACATGAATCAACAGCTCAAACAAAAAAAATAGCTGCGGAAAGTAAGTTCTCCTCTTTCAATTTTTTACAATGTTGAAATAAATCAAACTGCTCCAATTCATTCTGTTATTAGTTCTTCTAAAATTTCAATGGAAGCAATGTTAATAATTGTTTGTTGAAGCAACCATCACATGGAGTTCCTACGTTTGTTGATATTGGTGAAATGAGTACTGTATCTTTGTAAGAAAGGACAAGAAACTTCTCTGTAGGGTAAAAAGAGAAAACTCTGTGGCCAGTTGAGCAATAACACATAGATACCTTTCACATTGTGTTTCTAGGGCCTTTTTTTTGTAGTTAGGAGGTCCTAAGGGCAAACTTTATAGGTAAAGGTATTTTACTAAAACAACTATCTTAGCTGGAAAAAAAAAAAAAAGCATTATGCCTTGGGTACTCAAAAACTTCTAAACTTTTTCAATTTGTAGTAGTGGATTTAATAGAAGATGCTATTTCCTATAAACCCCCGCCCTTTTTTTTCTCTGGTACGAAATTCAGACATCAAGGATCATTTAAATTTTGAAAACGTTATGGAAGACAAAAATCTCCTACCAAAGGCTACGGTATAAAAATGAGATCAAAGGAGTAAATGCAGAGGGGATGGGTTAAATGTGGTGTATCCATTATGTGAGCGCATTACTATTTTGAAAATCTTACAGGCTGAAATTGTTCTACAACTTAAAACTATATATAATTTTATCTTTCATCTGTTGTTGTTCTGGTTGCTATGTACAGGATAAGCAGGATGTTTTGTTACAGAAAGAAATGTGTCAACTGAACTGAGATTTTTGAAGAATGGCGCATATAGTGGCTATATTTCCATGGTGAAGCTTTTTGCATAGAGTTAATGAAGTGCTTGGGGTCCTGGGGAATAAAAGGTGCTATATAAATGTAAGAAATTATCATTAAAAAGTTTTTCCCTCCAGGCATTTGGGATTTTGCTGTGTGTGTTACAAGGAGGCATTTGCAATCTTCTTTTCATTCAAAATGCTTCAGCTTAGACCTGCTCCAACTCTCCCCCCGCAGCTTCGGCTACAAAAGTGTTTATATGAAGAAGCAGTTTCTAAATTGGTTTCAGTTAATCATATTTTGCTGCGAACATGAAAGAGCCTGCCTTGGTTTAAGCTTATTATAACCACACTGAAGACCAAGAGGAACTAGGTATCAACGTTCTCCCAAGAGGTTTTCAAATGCTGTTTTAACCGTTATTAGGCCTTGTCTGTACTGGTGGAGAAATAATACAGGACACAGACAGAATTCCTGGAAACAAAAAACCAGCCGTGCAATATCTGGCTTAATTTTCAAGAATTGTATCATACAGTCCTTTACTGGCCGCAGATGTTCTTTCACTGATCTCCGAGTGCCTCATCAGGCCTAGAATTTCTATTTCGTGCACGCGTGCAATCCAAGTTTTGCATCATTATGTGTATATTTCTCAAGTCTTGTTAATCCAACATCCAACCTTTTAAGATCACCTACAACTTTTCACATATGATAAGCGTAAGTGGCAAATTCCTGGTGGAACCAGGAATCAAACCAAGTGTAATGACATCACTGGACATGGCCTGCGTGGTCATTTTAATGAAACGCTGCAATTGCGTGCTCCGGGAATTCACGCCAAATGTGGATTTTTCTTTGGCTCCACAGATTGTCTGGGTCATAAGCATTTTTTTGGAGAGTCTACTACTGATTATGGAATTGAGCCTTTTAGCTTAAGTAGTAAATTCAGGGATTAAACAAAGTACTAGATAGCCGTAGACTCATAAAATTGTGAGATTTAGTAGCATTAGAACTAAAGTTCAGGTTTCCTTATGCTAAACATTTTACTTGTTCACAAATAGATGTGAAATATAATAAAACAATGCAGCTTCTTCTGTTAAGACTTTTATAGAATTCATTGTTTTCCTTTAACTCTTCATCACAGAATTGAAGAAGGAATTGCTGTTTAAAACTTATCTGCTAGGAGACAAAATATACATAAGGAAGTGTGAAGACCTTGAAATAATTGGGTACAATTAAAAAAAAAAGTAATACGATATTCATCAAGAAGCACAGGAGTAGTATTAAGTTGCTTTTTAATGCTTGTATTTATTGTTTTTATTGTTTGTATTTGGGTTAGCATGGAGCACATATGACAAAGAACCTCAGAAGAAATCTGTAGATTGCACGAGATTACGATGCTTATTGTGTTTAAGAGCAGTAGAAAACTGTCCATATGTACTCCAAAATACCAGAACTTGATTTTATAAATGTATCTTTTCAGAAAACAAGCTTAATTCTCAGAAGAATAATATTAGCACTCATTAGGGGACTGAGTGCTTTAGGGTACTGTTAATGAAATTCATAGCCTTTTGCCTGTGGGCTATCAGTTTGAATTCAGTCTAACTCAGTGGAGATTAAAAATTGGCCTATTTAGTGGCCTTTAAGTCATCTCTAATGAGATGAGTTTGGTGGGTCTCAGTCCCATAACTGAAACCATTCACGCTTTCTTTTCTTAACTGGCAAGCTCCAGAGAAACCCCAAAATTTAATGGAATCTGGTGAAAATTAATCCCCGGTACCATGAAAAAAAAACAAAGAAAAGCAAAAGCTTTGATACTCACTAGTTACATGAGCACTAACAAATACATTCTTTTAAAACATGGAGTTTATAGTGATATATAAAGTTTATAAATTAGCAAATTATCTGAGCATGTGACATATATTACCACACAACTATACAGAAAGTAACACGAGAAAGACTCCCAAAGGGGATATCTACACCTGTGCATAAGATCACACCAACACATTAAATGTTTAAATGTCTCTGGGATTCATTGTTACCAGGAAAAAAAAAAAAAAAAAAAAAGAAAAAAGATCAGAACACATATCTGGATAGTAACTGCAGTTATAGAAAACCATGCTGCCTCCATTAATTTACAGCAGAGTCAAATGCTTCTAATCTTTTCTTATGGATATTTAACTTAGTATTAAAAAAAAAAAAAAAATGGTGTTTCCAGAACCCTCTCTAGAGCATATATCCCAGTTTTATTTACCCATATTTTAGTTAAACTTTTCCTAATGTCTAGGCTAAATTTCTTTCAGTCAGTTTGAAACAGTTAATTTTTTGCTCTGCGGTGGATTTAGTGAGCAATGTATTGTTCTCCCCATAGTCTTTTCTTCTCTAGACTAAAAAATCTCAAGCATTCCTATTTTCAGTTAGAGTCATGTCTCTTAAAAATTGAATTTTGTTTTCCCCCCTTCCTTGTACTCTCTTCTGTTGAACTTTTTGGGAAGAATTTTTTTCCTGATGTACAAACATAACATCCAAATACAGTGTTATAGCTGAGGCTTTAGCAGTATTAAATCTGAGAATTTCTTCCTATGCCCTAGATATGACAGTTCTGTTACCACACCTCACTGTACTGCATTTGTTCGCAATGGTGTGACATTGTTGATGCATGTTCAGCTTGTGATCTGCTCTGATCCCCTACCCCTTTTCTGAAGGCTTGGTGCTATTCGTCTGCCCAGTTTTGCATTTGGGCAATTGTTATTTTTCCTGCTTAAATATTGAAGTTGGAACTTGTATTTATTCAACTGCATCCTGTTTCTGCAACCAGTTTGTCAGGAACATTTTGAATTCTTTTCTTGCCCTGTAACATGCTTCCAGCTCTTTCAGTTCGGTATCGTTGGCAAATCCAACCGACGTAAACGGTGCCCTGTCATTCACATAATTAGACTTGGTACCAAACTCAGGACACGGCTGCCTCCAAGGAACGCTATTTGCTATATCCTGCCATTTGTCACAGTGAAGCATCGCTGATGTGGTGGTTTTGCACCACTGCAGTCATTTCATTATGCTATGTCTTTTGCTTGCTCAATTAAAAGTTCTTTGACATGGTGTCAAAAGCCTTACTTAAGTCAACCTGCAACAGCTCTACCAGTACTCCCGTCCAAGGCCCGTTATACTGTCACAGCATGGGATGAGTTTGGCTTGATAGGATTTTCTTGATAAACCCACGTTGGCTGTAACATGAGACTTCATTAACTACCAGGTACTTAAAGATGGGTGATTATTTGCTTCAGTACTTTTTGGGGAATAGAGGTTGGAATGACTGACAGTTCTTGGCTTTACCTATTCCCCCCTTTTGAATTAGATGTGCTGTGTTTTTCCTTTTTCTCTCTCCTTAAATCTCAGTTGTCTTCATAAGCTCTCAGTTACAATTGCTTACACCTCTAACGTCACCTTAATCGACTTCCCACTCTAGTGTGAAATCCTCCGGGCCTGGCAAATCTGAAGAAAGAAACCTGTAATTTATCAAAGCAGTCTCTGCTTTCTGCGTTTGCTATTCTCCCCTGAATCCCTGCCCTTTTGAGTCGCGGTTTGCCAGCAGCAGCATTAATCTGAACGGGAAAAAACCAATATGGGCACAGAACAGTTCTACTTTCTCGTGTCACCTCGTAGCTTCCTGCCCCCGACCCGCCTGACAACCCCCGGCTCCTGTCATCTCCTCTCCCCGTTTCCCCTTTCTCGCACCGTTCGCCAGCCGGGGCTTGTGGCAGGCGCCTGCTTTTCCCTCCCCGGCACGGCTACGCCTTTGTGCGGCTCCCGCAGCACTTGACCTAGTTTTTCACTTTCTGTGCAAACGCGCCGCCCGCCAGCCGAGCCTCCCTCCGTCCGCACGCTCCCAGGCGCGCTGCGCGGCTTGGCGCAAGCGAGGGGCGGCAGCGCCGGGCGGGCGGGCGAGCGAGCGGCAGCCGCGCTGGCAGCCCGCGCTCTGGAGAGAAGCTCTGTCAGGAAACGGTCCTCCCGCCTGCGGGGGCAGCTTTTCCTCCCTCTCCTCAGCGCCCCGCTGGGAGCGACCGGCTGGGGGCAGCCTCTGGGGCCGGGGC
>JANVCC010000034.1:16334069-16395814 GCA_025345505.1 Todiramphus chloris collaris
GGGGGGGGGGGGGTGTGAGATGCAAGGCGCGCCCCTGCCGGCCGCGCGGCTCGCTGCGTGGGAAGAGGCGGCGCGGGAAAGCCGCACGCATGCGCGTTCCGCCCCGCCCCGGGACGCGCGTGCGCGTGAGGCTGCGTGTATGTGTATGCGTGTGCGCGCGCGCGAAGCCTTGCGGTCGGGAAGTTTTGCGCGGTGACGTCATGACGCCGCGCGCAGGACGTAACCCCGCCGTGACGCAGAGCCCGGCGAGCCCGTGAGTTTCCCGTTATGCCTTTTTTTTAAAAGCAGAACAGGAAACAAACAATTTCCTCCCTTCCGCCGGAGGGGAGGGGAGGGGGCGCGCGCCGCTCCCCTTGGTGCCGCGAGAGGCGGGGGCGGGCGCGAGCTGAGGCGGGCGCGGCGAGCCGAGCCGAGGCGAGCTGAGCTGAGGCGAGCCGGCCACCCTAGCGGCGGTTGGCGGGGAGGGCGGCTCTGCCTCCATCCTGCCGCATCGGGGAACATGGCGGCCGCCTCCGAACTAGTGCGGCACCGCGACTCGGCCGCAGCCGCCCGCGCCGCGGTAAGTGGCCGGGCCCAGGCGGCGGTGGTGGCGGCGAAGAGAGGTCGGGCGGGTGGGAGAGGCGCTTCCCTCTAAGGCCTTTCCCGTTGCCTCGCTCCGACTCTGCCGTCGCCCCTCGCCCCCTCCCCGAGCCGGCGAGCGGCCTCCCCGGTGTCCCGACCGGGCCGGACACAAAGGGCTGTGCCGAGGAGGGTTTTATTCAGTCACATGAAGCGGCGCAGCCAGTGAGCGCGGAGCTGGGAGGGGGGAGCCGGGCCGCCGCCATTGCCAGGCGCGGAGGAGCTGGGCAAGCCCGGTGCCGCCGCGGCGGGGCCTAGGGCGCGGGGAGAGCCGCCCGGGGTCGGGCCGCCAGCAGCGCGGGGCCGCAGGGAGCCAGGTAATGCCCCGCGGCTGGGGCAGGAGGATGCTGTCGCTCGGGGGTGGCCGGGGTCACCCTGGGGGGCTCTGGCAGGCGTCAGTCCCCTCCCGCCGCCTGCCCCGCCGTGCCAAGGCGAGGCGGCCGGTCCTGTCGGGCCGTCCTGCACTCTGCTTCTCGCCGCTTCGCTGCCGTTCGGCTCCCTAGTGTGGGTCCCCACACGTCTTACCCACCCAGGCTCGCCGTCAGCCCGGGAAGGCTGCCTGCTGCTCTCCTGAGGCAGGGGTAACGTGCGATCTCCTCCTTCCCCTTCGTTCCTTTCCTTCTTGGCATGAAGTAGGGCGGCTCCGAAACTCACGGTGTTATTACAAAGGGCTGGAAAGTTCCTGGCCCGCCGTGAGGCTGGCCGATGGGTACCCTACGTACTGGGGGCAGTGCCGCTGTCTGCAGTGCGCGGGGCTCCTGGAGCCGGGGTGCTTCACAACAGCAAAGGAAAAGTTAACAGTTCAGGTATCGGCATCGTGTGTTCGGGCTCCCAGCTGCTTCAGGGTCTGGTGGTTTCTCTGACAAAGTTTGTGTTACATCAGGTTGCAGTGATGGACGTCATCTTGACCAACGTAATTTATCTGAAATCTAGAAAGTCATCTGTCTTCTTATGTCTTATATGTAACCTTTAGTCTGTTGGAAATACTTCCATTGGGGTAGTTCGGGCTATAAATTGACAAGTCACAATGGTAATGGAAAACAAGCATGATATATCAAAATAAATTTCCATCAGTGTTGTACAACTCTAGCTCTTTAAGCAAAATCTTATTTGCAACGATATTCTGATTCCTGACACCCTGCACCCCCCCCTCCCCCCTTCTAGTACATAATGTAATTATGAAGATTGTGTCATGGAACTTAGCTTTCAGACACATATGGGGAATGAATGTGCACCAGATTTTAGAGTAAGAAGCCATTTCGCGTTGTATAGATTAATGAATTAACACATGGGACGTTCTTCAGAGGCTGATAAGCATCTTTAGAATTCCACCATAGAACTGTGCCTTTTACTGAGAAGTTTGTGTAGTATGTTTTGTGGTGCATGTTTGTTGTTGTTTGGTGCTTTTAATACAAGATGCAAAATAATTTTTTAGTCAAATTATAAAACGAATATCTAAAGAGAAGATTCTTCACAGCTGAGAGTGAAGTGCTTCAGAGTTCTGTGATTATTCTGTGTAGAATTCTTTGCTACCTGAGTTGCGCAGGGCAGGTGATTTGAGGGCAGAATAGATGGACTGATTAGACAATGCAAAATAAATCTGGAGAAGCTTTTAGTGGGTCACTTAGATGCAGAGAAAATGCAGCAATTTTCTTACTGGAGAGGGCTAAATAGAGTGCATGGAGGAGCAGTGCAGTGTGACAATCCTATTACACTGACTTATAATCAAAGCTGATGTTGCAAACCTGTCTAATGTAACTGCAGAGGGATGCGGTGCAGAGTTATACAAGAATTCCAATGAGAATTGAAATTAATAATCTTCAAAATACTGTCTTAAATAGTTCCTTCTGACATATACCATTCATTCAAATTGATAACAAAATCTACCTAAGGAACAGGAATTTTGTGGTGGGGGGAAAAAAAAAAGTTGTTTATGTTGCTAAAGAAATTTGTCTTTTTATAGATAATTTTTTTCATTTGCTTTCTCTATTCTTTGTGGTATTTTTTTGTATTAAAAAAAAAATAGGTAAAAGTAAATTTAATAAAATCAGAGCAAAGGTGTGCTACTCTGACTTTTTTGAACTTTCGTGAATCCAGTATCTAGTTGATACTAGAGTAGCACAAGAAGGAATACGCCTAGGAAAGTGTGTATGAAAGTTCTTGAGTGAGTGCTAAAAGACAATACCACCGTCTTGAAATCTCTACAGGTGACCTGGCTAGTAGGAGGAAAAGGCACTGATCACTTAGAGCATCCTTGTGAGGTTATTTAGAAGGGCAACAATTGATTGAATAGAGGTGCATCAGCAAGTGAATTGATGTTAAACAATAGTGGCAATGCCTTCCACTTTATCGTAACAGTGTAGACTGAATTTTAACGACACTGAATTCAGGGGTTGTCAGTGGAATTTCTTGTGGAATAGTTTGTGCTTGTACTTGCAAGTATTAGCAGAACCTACTAACGTGTACACTTTTTTTTTTTTGATTCAAGCCTTTTGAAGTCATTTTTTTGGTTCTGTTTTCTCCAAAGGGATTCAAATTCTCCAGAGTAATAAAATCATTACATTCTTACGCACAATTGTTAATTTCAAACACTTTCAGACTTCTTACCAGTTTCCAAAAGATCTGAGAACTCTAAGGTGGAAGAAGTACAGAATAGCTGTGTCACTTGCTGTGCAGTTTTCACCTGAAGTTGGTTTGAATTAAAGGTCTTTGAACAGTTGCTGATTGGTTATGTTTGTTTGGCTAGTCAGTAGCTCACATTCCTCATGGTTTTATATTTTCAAAAAACTTTCTGTGTTTTCTGTTATTCTGGGTCAAATAGAATTAGCACTGTGTGCTCTGGATTGTGACTACACTGTATTATGTATTCAGAGATTGGGAGGAAAATCATTTAATAAAATTTGGTTGTATCTGAACAGTGTTACACTCAAATTGACTTTGAGACTAGTTTAAATTGGCATGGCTACCAAAGCCTGATTCCTTCAGATGAAAATAGTGTCCACCCAACTTCAGTGTAAAGAAATCTCTGGTGAAATAAACGAAAGCAAGTCTGTCTTCTCTAAAAATATGTTTGTTTAGCTTCTTGAGCACTCCAAATATAAGCTGATTTTTGATAACTAACATTTCTCCTTGCTGCTTTTTAAAGTAGATGCAGGCTTCATATAGCTACTGGGAAAAGAGCTTAAGTTACCCAAGGAAAGGGTGATTGTTGGTCATTGGTCATTCTGGCTGATAAAGATACAGCTGGGCTCTCTGGGTTAAGGATTTCATGTAGTTTGTAGTATCATGAAAAAAAGATCTTTTACATGCTTATTTTATTAATATAAAAAAGCACATACACTTCCATTCCTCTGTACACTGTGTCCCTTAAAACTTGTGTCAATTGAGGAACCATTCACACAGGCAGTTCTGGTAGAAAAGTCATGCCCACATTCTTCACAGAACTGTTGAAGAGATTCTTTTTGATAGGCAAGGGTGTGAAATCGTCACTGATTTCCCCGGTTATGTAAAAATGGACACAAATATAATGCATCTCTGCAGTGCTGTAGTACAGTGAGATGTAATTTGATGCTGAAATCACAGGTGTCTGGGAAGAAAGATCATCTATTCAGCTTGGATAAACTTCTGATGGGACTTTTGTCAAAAAAATTGTAAAGAGCGTGATAGTCACGGGATCAGTCATGTTACCTCTGATGCGATGCAGTGTCATGTAATGAGGATTTTGGCTTGGTACAAAGTCTACCCAGCATGCTGTGGTATTTACTCATAAGTGGTGTTGCTTTGTTGAAGGAGAGCAAGCTTTTTTAAAATTTAAAAGTAAGGAAATAATCCAAATAAAAGTGAGTACCCAGCTGTGCTGCATTTCTGTCACTGTTCATCTGTACGCAGCAGCTGTTATGTTGAGAAAGTGTTGCAGCAATGCCCTTACTTTGCCAATGAGGTTAAAGGCGGGGAGGACAGTGACTTAACAGTGAGTATGCATGGTTTTCTTACACTAAATATTAACTAACTTAATATGCCTGGGCAAACTTTATAATACAGTTAAATCACTCCAGTAAATGTAATTATGATACTCTTGGTATGGGAACTGCAGGTTTCAGATGTAACTAAGTCCAGCTACTGGAAATGGTAAATCTCTAGTTGACATTTATTGATTGATACTGAGTGGTTAATCTTACATATAATCGACTAGTTGAAGGATGATGGGTTATTTAGTAATTCAGTATTTCTTGAAACTTAATCCAGAGGATGCGGGATGCGAAGTTCGTGCTCAAATCAGAATAAAGGTCAGATTGCTAGGCTTTGGAATATTTCAGGCCTGCTGTTACTGTGTAATAACTATTTTCAGTATGCTTAAGATTGTAACTTAGATATTTATTGTAGGTATAAAAGCTTTGGAGTTTTGAAGACCAAAGTAGTCTTAATCTTTTCCAAGTGAAAATAAAAAATGTAGAAGTTGCAGTCTGACACGCTTGCAATCACATTTTTTTCTTTTCATAAAGGAACATTATTTTGTGAGTGTTTGAATATTTTTTGCGTGCCTTAAAAGAGTTCTTGATAAAGTTATAGTCTTCACAGAGCAGCTGGAGTAGGGGAAAGGATGTGTCTTGGGGAACAGGATGGAAGGAATTACAGGTGCTTTATTGATTTGTCTGATTGGAGCTGAGGACAGGGATTAATTTTTGTAACTTCTTGGTTTCCCGTTCCTTCGTAAAAATACATTCCATAACAAAGTGATAGAACACAAGCAAAACAAAGTGCAAGATGTATGTCTTGAATAATTTACTTTTATTTACAGGCTTTTACTTGATGTGCCCTTTTTTAGTTTGAGTAAAAGAAATTAGGAGTTCCTTAACGCATGTAATCATAGCAGTGTTGAAAAGTGGTAATGAATCCCTCCTGCCTTCCCCTTTGCAGAATAATAATTTGGTGTGTTTGACAGCACAGCTTGGGCTTTATCCCATCTACTTTCCCAGTGTGGCTCTTTAATGGGCACAGGGATGGGTTTTCCACCTGAGATTTCCTTCCGGAAAAGGCATGAAACAGGAGGTCAGGGGACTGCTTTTGGAAAACGGGTAACTTACGTCCACTTCTAAAGCACGGCAGCTCTGACACTGCACCTTCCTGCTGCTGGTAGGAAGTGGTAGGTACCTGTGTCTTGTCTGGCTGCACTCAGTGGGTGATGGTGGTTATGGTTTGGGGTTTTTCTGTTTTCATTTGGTGTTTTGTTTTGCCACTTTTCATAGAGTGCTCTGGTTGGTAGGTTGCGCTTTTTTTTTTTTTTTAGTTGCGTCAATTTTTGTCTTCTTGAGAGGCTGTCCTCTAAATATTGCTGCTGATTCCACTCAGCTCTCCTAGCAGGACTATCTATATGATATAATTCTTGACAACTACTGTTTGAAAAAGCTCTTAATGTTTATAATGTTTGTTGCTGATATCTTTCTTCATCTTCAGGCATAGGCACGTAACAGTTTTGTGGCTGTAGTGTTTCAGAAACTATCTCTAATATTAATTTTCCAAATTTCTCTTTTCAGTCTGAAGAGGTAGGAACTTTGTAGAATTTATATCTTAAAACTAGACTTCCAACTACCAAAATAGTGGTTGGAGATTATTCACGTGTTTATTATATTTATGATTATTTTGTTTGCAAAGAAACTGTGTATTCTTACAGATGTCCTTAGGAGCTTTCACCAAAGAGACTAGATTCTGTGTTCCTCTCTGATAACAGGTGGGAAGGAGGAGAGAGAAGGGGAGTGTTTGTTCTGAAAAGTTTAGTTGTTTTTGTTACTGTAAGTTGGCTGGTATTGGAAACAATATTTTCAACAGAGGACAGGCTTTGCCCCCCAAGGAAGTTCCAGTATAAATAACTTTGTTTCTTCACGCAGGAGTGCTGCTTTTTGTTGGTTGAGTGTGTCTTCTGTGAGAAAGTCTTGATTGTTTGTGCTATCACAGGGAGTGGGAAGTGACAGTTCTGCAGCTGCCTTCACCTGACTCCCACAGTGAAGTGGGTAATCTGTCCTCTTCTGCTTCTTTTTTTTTTTAACATATATTGACATCAGTGAAATTACCTAATTTTTTTCTGTTCTCGAGCAAAACTATTAATAAAACTTGAGACACTGTTGGCATGTAACGAAAATAACTGCATTGACTACAAATTGTAGTGAACATTAGAACTCTGAAGTTACTTCAAAAAAAGGTTGGGTTTTATCTTCTTGAAAGTTGAAAACAAAAGGCTGGTTAGTGCTCCCTACTCAGATACTTATTAACAAAATAGATACAAATTATGTTGTGGCAGTTTTCCTCTGAGGAAAAAGAGAGAGAAGGTAAGTTGGGAGAGCATGGGATGTTCAATTAACCTAGATAAGCTGCAATGAAAAAATTCAGAGGCTTTGGAGCATTTACAGAATGGGAGGGAGTAGAGCTTGCTTGACTAGTATGCAAACTGAACTGCAGTGCTGATGAAACTGAGGTGGAAAGGTTGCTTGTGTAGTACATAAACCAAAGAAGACTGTAGATACTGTCTGTTGTGTATTCTTTCTACATCTTTGCATTGGGGAAACCTCTGAAGGTTTGTTTTGTCTGGCTTGTTTTCTTCTAAGTACTTTGTGGTTGTCTTTTTCTGCATGCTTACAAAGCCTTGAATGTATGGGATGATAGCGACACATGCTGTGATGAGAAGTGGTAGACTTACTGATGAGTGGCTTTTAGCACAGATTCTCACAGACCTTTCCTTTTGCTAGTGTTTCCAAGTAAGGGGGGTACATCACTAGTGTTCAGTGTCATGTTCCTGTAAATGACAAGACCTTGTTCCCAGATTTTCTGAGTGCTGAGACTTACTGGTTAAGTTCACTGGGATTCTCACTGCTATACATATGGCTGAAAATGCTGGTGGATGAGAGGTCCAGTTTCTTTCCTGGTGTGTGTGAGGCTCAGAGAGGAGCAGCTTGTCCAGAAAATACAGTTCTTCTCCAGGTCTCTCTCTCTACTGCAATTGTAAGACTGCTATTGCTTATCAGAATTTTACCAGCAGTAATGTACATTAACAAGCATAATGTATTTCTGCACAAGGGACAGAACCAAAAATAGAAATGATACTTTGGAGAAACCATTCAGGTTCCTATATAACTGTAGTGTCACACTATTTCTAAAAATATCATACAGGTACTGTGATATTTCATTTTTAGAAATGTCTATTAGACACTAAAAACAACTTGGGAAATTGCTTTCCATTTTTTAGTCCATTGAAGTTCTAGCAAAACTGAGCAGAGCTGGTGTACAAGAGATAGTCTAGCAAGGATTTGTGTCAAAAGCAAACAGATTGCAGTGTGATAGTGGGAGGGTTTGGGGTTTTTATGTAATCTGCAGGAGTTTTCATATGTGTGCGCACGCACAGTTTGTATGTTCCTTTGCCTACCAATCCAGATAGATACTTCTCAACATTTATGTAGAGACAAACAATTAACATATTCTTTAATTTTTTTCTGATGTAAGAGTATTGTGTTATGGGAAAAGCTACAAAGTTCTAAATTAAGGCTATATTTAGGGTAATGTTGGGACATGTAGTAAAATTGTGAAGACACCCAGGTTCTGTCATCTCTTCAGAAGTCAGGCAATGTCCATTAGGGAATTAGGGAGATAGGTTTATACTTTTGCATAAAAAGCACAGCAGTATCCCAACAGAATGTTTATTCATGTCATTTGGAGCATTAATGCTGAGTTGGATTTTTTTTGTCTGTTAAACCATTTAGAGAAGCGTGGTGAATTGTTTGACTTCTGCAAGGAGATCATTTTGATGTTGGGGATGTTGGGTGCTGTTTTAAATAAAATTCTATTTAATACATTGCAAATAACTTGGCTTTAGGTCCATCTAGTAAGCTGATGCTGAAGCATGCCAATGCATACTGTTTTCAAAGGATGTAAATATAAAAGAGAGGATTAATTAGTGATCCCTTGTGTTGTGGTTTCCATGATCATCTTAAAATTGTCTTAGTAATATTAATACTAGGACCCAGAGTGATTTTTTTTTTGTTTGGGTTTTTTTTTCCAAACTAATCTCTTTGACTTCACTTCCATTCTGCCAGTTTCACCCTAAGTTTTCTTTCATTTTTTTTTAAAGTCATCTTCTGAAATGCCATTTTCAGCAGAATGTGCACTATATTTTTTGTTCTTGAGTTTGTCTTTAACATTTCTTCTTTTAGTATTCAGAAATGAAAACCAAAGCTGTACAATGTTAATCAACAGCTTATTTGAAAGAATAAACAAATATTAGTGTTGTGTTTTGTTTCTAATGCTTTTCTTTTGCGAATTCACGATTTGTTTTTAACAGGACAGCCTTATTAGTGTAAAAAAACCAACAAGCCCAAACCCAAAGAAAAACACCCCCCCCCCCCCACCCCTTTGCGTTTTCTTTAGTCTTGCCTTCTGTACAGATCTATTTTATGACTGCCCGAACCTCATTAAAAATAGGCACAAATAGTGTTTTTTTTCTCTAAATATTGAAAATTCTCACCAATTTTCTGATAGGCTTAAATACAGTTATTTAGGCTTAAATAAGCCTAAATATGGGCTTATATAACTTTGGTTAGGGTATTCTGAAGTCTTTGAGAAGTTGACCTGTTCTGTACTGTAACTTCCTTTGTTTTCTGTTTTATTTATTCTCTGAATTTTTTGGTTTTGTGAATCTGGGGATATAATCAGTTATTTCTTAAATTATATTTTTAGTAATATCTCATATACTTCTGTACTTTTTGACAGTTCTGGGGTGTAGGTCGTGGCTCTTATTTTCTCTGAAGCAGTTTAAAGTTGATTAAGTATGAATTGAGTAAGTTCTGAGCATGTTTATCAGAATTGCTCTAATTATGTTTTTATATGTTGTCCATGAACTAAAGGAAAAGTTCCTCTTTCTCCTCTAATCCATTTAAACTAGCAGATATCACATTCATAGATACTCTCTTAAGCATTTAGTGTTCATTATAGTTTCTTCAGTGTTCCTGTCAGAACCAAGTATGAAATACTGGAGATAAACTTGAAAATCTAACTTGTACATTTACAAAATTCTCAATAATGAACTAAGATAGTAGCTCTGGGACCAGTCAGTGGCAAAATAGTCAATCCTATTCGTGGGCCTAAAAATAGGCACAGAACCTCTACTGGTGTAGGCAACTTAAGTTTTGAGGACATATTAGTCAATATATATGAATTTATGAAGCCTTTGCAGGAGGTATTTTGGTGGTCATTTTGTTTTAACTGTGGGTGTCCAAGACAACGGTAAAGTTTCCTTTATCTTAGGTGTTCCCTTTAGTTTATTTTAAGAAGCGTTGTTACTAGTGCGGATAACGTAAGCTGTTTACTTATTAGAAGAAAGCATTTCTGTCTCAGGGTTATATGCTAAGATGCAAGAGAAACATACAGGTTTCGTTGCCTCTGTTAAAGAAGCCTGTCATTTGTGTCTGTATGCTGAAATGGAGTCACTACGTGAATGGCTTATGCCACCTGTGTATATATTTATTTTATAGTTGTGGTTTTATACCGTCTTAGCCCACGTAGGTCCAGTTCTTTTGCACTATCCTTGTAATCCAGTGTAAAGCCTGTGAAACAGGCTTAGAGTATATGTCCTGTCTCTTCTGTTTCGTGGGCTACTTTTGACAGCTTGATTGGGAAATCTGTTTTGGTCAAGAAAACTGACAAGTATATATATATATATACTTTTTTTAGCTCCAACCAGAGTAGGTACGTACCTAAGGGCAGCCAGTGGGCTGGATTTGCACAGGTAAGGGTAACTAATGTCATAGAATCATAGAATGTCAAGGGCTGGAATGGACCTTGAAAGATCATCTAGTCCAACCCCCCTGCCAGAACTGGATCACCTAGACCAGGTCACACAGGAACGTGTCCAGGCAGGTCTTGATTATCTCCAGAGAGGGAGACTCCACAGCCCCCCCGGGCAGCCTGTTCCAGTATTCCGGCACCCTCACTGTGAAAAAATTCTTCCTTATGTTTACAGGAAACTTCCTGTGCCTCAGCTTCAACCCATTACCCCTTGTCCTATCATTGGGCATCACCGAGAAGAGCCTGGCTCCATCTTCCTGACACTCACCCTTCATATATTTATAAACATTGATTAAATCACCCCTTAGTCTTCTTTTCTCTAAGCTAAAAAGCCCCAGCTCCCTCAGTCTATCCTCAAAAGAGAGATGTTCCACTCCCTTAATCATCTTTGTAGCCCTGTGCTGGACCCTCTCCAGCAGTTCCATGTCCCTCTTAAACTGGGGGGCTCAGAACTGGACACAATATTCCAGATGTGGCCTCACCAGGGCAGAGTAGAGGGGCAGGAGAACCTCTCTCGACTTACTAGCTACACCCCTTCTAATACAGCCCAGGATGGCATTGGCCCTCTTGGCCACAAGAGCACACTGCTGGCTCATGGTCAGCCTCCATCAACCAGGACCCCCAGGTCCTTTTCCCCTTCACTGACTTCTAACAGCTCAGTTCCCAACCTATACTGATACCTGGGGTTGTTCCTTCCCAGGTGCAGGACTCTGCACTTGCCCTTATTGAATTTCATCAGATTTCTTCCTGCCCAGCCTTCCAGCCTGTCCAGGTCTCGCTGAATGGCAGCACAGCTTGCTGGGGTGTTGGATGCAATGTTTTTGCTGTTGTTTTTTCTGAAAGTCTTCCAGCTTTGGGAGCATACCAGAAGGATGCTGTCTTGTAAGCAGAACAAAGGTATTTGCTGCTGTAATTAATCATATCTTTTTACTAAAAAAAGTATAGGTTGCAAGGACTGAGTTTGTCTGTTGGCTGTCATGTTTGGAAGAATGAAGTCAAATAGTAAAAGGATCACAAGTTGATTGGTTAAGCAAAAGGAAGTGAACAGTGGAACAAAGTCCATGAGCATTTAAAGGGCTGAAGTTTGAAGAGAGAAGGATTAACAAAGCCCTAACCTTAATGTGAAGCCTACTTTGGACTGATGTGCCTTCTTGGAATCTGACATGGAGACTCCAGAGAAGTTTACTGAACAGTGTAGAAAGTAGTCTGCATAACTCGGGTAGAGGAATCTTGGAGTAGATCTTCTGCTTCACAGTAAAATGCTTATCATACAATAATTTTGAGCAAAGACTTAGTAACTTAAAACACTTGGAAATTATGCTATAGGAAACAGCCCTATATGGTGACTGTGTTAGTAATAAAACCTGTGGACACTGTCTGAACACAGAGACCATGAATAGGAGCTTGCTGAGACACAGATGTTGTTTCAGAGCTGATCTGTGGTTGTGATGCTGGTGATGCATGGCTGATTCCAGTGAGTGTTCAAAATGGTAACAAGTGGTCTCAAACTACATTTCAAAGCATTGTGTGGAGGCATTTGCTCTAGTTTGCTTGCCGGGTGCAGAAATGCAACGTGGGTTGCAAGATGTGGACCATTCCTATTAAAAAAAAATATTTAAGAGATATCTAGCACAAAGATGGAAAATTAAACCACAATTGGTTTAATTATGTCATTGCTACAGCTTGTCTAAAGTAGGAAATAGTGGTTTCATACTTATGTAGGTGATGGACAATGTTAAAAGCTTAAAGTGACACCAAATCAAGAGTGAATGTTCAGTGAGGAATGGATTATTACTTATTTTTAAAAACATTTTTCAGTAGCTATAAAGGTGATCATGTTGACAGTGTACTCTAACTTTACTCCTTCATCAGAACCAATCCTCTGTCATAAAACAGACTCCTGTGAAATGAAGGAAGGGCCTTACCAGTAGGTTATGACTCCCCAAAGTGATCTTTTGTAGATTATAAGTGTGCATATTGTAGTGTATATATGAATCCAACTAGGAAACAAAGCTACTTTTTTATAGTCTTGCTTCAAATCTGATCAGCTGTTATTGAATCCTATTGGATAAAATAAGTGTATATTTTATTTGGACAAAACTCTTGCAGGAAGAATGCTGGTACTGGAATTTATATTTTTAGGTGGTTATTTTATATGATATTTTCTTCAAGCTGGATCATTCATTGTAGTGACAGCTTAGTCCTCTGATGAGCAAGCGGGCTCTTTGCGAGTTAGCAGTGGTGTTTAAAGATGCTAATACGCCAGAGTGTCTGCTCTTCTTCTGGTGGAGGTTTCTGTCATAGGGGTTGGGTACCAGAATAAAATGTCACAACCACAGCAATTCAGCATAAACCTACCTTCGTTTTAAGCTTAACCCATTACATATGAGATACTTATTACTAGCTTATAAAAGAAGTTTGCAAATATGTATAGGATTTTAAGTGTGCATGAAATCTCGAGGAAATTTTTGTTAGATTTTACGTTTTCACATGCATAGAATATACACTTCCTCTGAGGCTATTAACAGGAGATGCCTGTTCTTGTCACAGTCTACGGGAAGTGTCAGAGATGCTGTCTAGACAGACAACAAACAGCAGGCATTAGAGCTCGTGATCCCAGCATAGCTACCCATTCAACTGGAACAAACTTGTGAGGAACTGAATCTGGATTTAGGATCCTGGTTTGTAGGAGTACTTACGCACTAATACCAGTTCAGTATTCCCTCCCATTGCTGTTACAAATGGTTATATATTTCACTTTCTTGTTAGTGCCCTTCCACCACTGCTTTCTTTCAAATCGTCATGATACAAGAAAGGGAGATTTGCTTTTAAAGAAAGAAGTGGAAATAGTGTCTATCACTGATAGCGTTTATCATTAATCTTGAGCTATAGGGTTTTAGATCCAACCTTTTTTAAAAACTGCATTGCGATCTTAAAGCCAGGACAGTGTTTCAGGTGTTGTCATTTTTAAGGCTGCAAAAATGTAGAGGAGGAGTTGGAACTGAATGTGTACGCTAGTTTTGTCTTAACCATTTTCTAAATACAGAAAATTCAGAGAGGTGTTGGTCTGCTAAGGAATTGCTTTTGGCTGCAGCACTTGCTCTGATTTTGTAACCTGTGGTCTGAGGAGGAGGTCTCTGGCTGCTGTCGGTGTAATGGCAAGACTGTAAGCCTGCTGTGCTACCTGGTAATCTTGTCTTGGGCTGTGTTCTTAGAGCCTGCAGGTTAAGATAAAGAGTTGTATTGTCTTCTCTTCCAGGGTCCTGCAGATGCTTTAGTCTCCTAAATGTAGGGTTTTTTCTTTAAAAAGTGGGCTGCTATACTGTTATTTTCATTAGTGTAAACTGAAATTGTGTCGAGTCCAGCATTCGAGCGTACTGCTAGGTGAGGACGTTAGACTGAAGCAGTCTAGAGGGAGGTATCTGAAGTACGTAGCCGGAGAAAACTGCTGAGCAGTTTGCCGCCTTTGGGTTTAAACAGAGATTGCAGTTAAGACTGTTGTCTTTGGAACAGTGTTAAAGCTGAAAAGAAAATGGCCACCAGGAATCATTGTTGCTACAGTAACAACATGGCTTGACTATTAATGTGCTGCTTTAACTACTATTAGAAATGTTGCGTGAGATACTGCCTGTAGGTAAACCTGTTCTTAATGGGAACAGAGATTTCAATCCATTTAAGTATTAATGGACATCAGGCTTCTAGTAGCTATTTTTTTAAACTTAATTACAGCTTTTTCTACCCAAAAAAGTGTTTAATTGTTTTAATTTGTATTAATAAACATAACATCATTATAAAACAACTTGCAGAAGAAAAAGTACAGAACATTGATCTCTTTCAGTAATTTTTTTTTTTTTTTAAATACTAATATTGTTTCACAAAGTATGTGGTTCCTGGTAACCTTCAGAAACTCAGCCCTTAATGTTGGGAGTTTATTTTCCATGCAGCAAAGCTTTTATTTAAGATATTTTGAGTTGAAAAAATACATCTGGCCAATCTAAGTCCTATTTAAAGATCTGTAAATTGAGATCAGATTCTGGAGTGGAATCTACTAAAGGATCTTCATTGTATTTTATTTCATAAGGATGTAAGTGTATGTATTGTGGAGTAAACTTCTTTGCAGGTTTTTTTTTCATTAATAGGAAAGAATGCAGTTACATTAAAGAATTTCAGAGGCGTGTAATGCAGTACATCAGGAAAGGGATTCGTGAATTGAAATTAATGTGTGGAGATTGATTCATTTCTCTGTGTGTCAGGATTCCACAGGTAGCGGATTTGATGACAGGTATGGACTGACAATAAACCATGTCTGTTCTTCATCAAAGTCCCGTATGTGTGATGTGTACTGTATACCTACAGCAGATTCCATTTTTCTGTGTTTCTTTTAGGTTTCTGTGAGGTTTTGGTGAAGTTCCCTGTCAGGCTTCCTGATTGAAAAGGCACTGGAATGATTTGGTAGAGATGGAGCTGATAAACTATTCTCTATTTAGGGGACTTAGGAAAGATTATTCAGTTGTCATTTATAAAAATTAAGAAAATATGTGGTTGCCCATGACTTAGAATTCAAGTATCTGTACTTAAAATGTGGTATTTCTCAAGGAGCACATGTGCTTTATTTACTTTGATTGTACATATGTATTATTTTTGTTGTACAATTTTATTTTGCACCTTCCTTCAGTATCTTGTACAGAACAGAACAGCCTTCTGACTGTTTTCAGTGTAATCCTGCCTCATTTACAGGAGTATGTGCCAGATACATAAAATGCAACTTTCAAGCCATAGAAAAATGTATAGTATGTAAAAAAGTCATGTGGACAATAGAATGTTGCTGTGTGGTGGTGCACAGAAGGGGATGCACTGATTTGATGTACACAACCTTAACTTGAACTGTTTGTTATTCTTTTGCTTAGCTTTGCCTCCTTAACATTTCTGTTGAATTTCTTTGGGGTTTGTAGGAAGGAGAGGGTGACACTCCAAATATCTAATACCACTGTGTGGTTTAATAGTGTAAAAATCAACCTTGAAATGTAACAGGCTGTTTTCTTGGAAGGTGCTGCCTCAGATGTTTCTAAAAACACTTTTTTTTTTCATTTAAAGACACAAAATGCATGTTTTTGAGTTAAGGCTTAGAAAAGTGCTTCACTGGAGAAGCTTTCTGGTTTGGATTTCAGATTACTTAATTTCAGTTGAGAAACTGGGTGTGCAAACTTGGACTGGAAATTTGGGAGGAACCATAATGAGTTTCCATGAGGTAGGCAAGATCTCATGTAACTTTTCTGGAGTGTATTTGTGCTGTGCTTATAGTCAGAAGGGACGTCACTGTATTTTGGGATGCTGTATGTAAAACTTATGTGATGATATATGGTGAGGGAACCCGTAGTAGTTCAGCCTGGAGGAGAGAGTGATTCTGTAGCTGAAGGATCGGAGCAGTTCCAGCACAGGTAAAGTAGTGACAAAGATTTTTGCTGATGGTAAAATGGAAAGGAAAGTGTTCAATGTCAAGGATGATGCCAAGGTTATGTACAGTGTCATTAGAGTGGAATGGAGGGATGATGTCATTCTGTGCTTTAAGCTTTTCCTATTTGAGAGCAGCTGTTATATTTAAGGTATGTAAATGCAGCAAGTGAAGAGCTAGTTCATGAATGAAAACATCCATGTATTTATTATGCAAGTGGTATGTTGATCTGTAGCTTAAACTGGTAGAGAAATGAGAGAGAAAAAAGGTGAATTCTCTGCAGCTTGCTGCTTATGGTAGTTCTCATAGCAAAGAATGCTGCTCAATTCAGTTGGATGTTGATGGACTGTAAACTTATTATATATCAATGATACTTAGAATATTACACTTAATCTTATCTGAAAAGGAAACTGCATTGCTAAGGAATCTTCATAAATACCATAGTAATACTTTCTTTTAAGGCCTTGAAGTTCTTAATACTTTCAGAACTCCATCTTTAAACTGGTGATTTTTTTTGTATTGATGCTTATTTGTATTTTGATTGTTACATATTTGCTTACTGGACGACATGTGCTCTAAGTAAACAGCTCCTAACTTATGTTTGCTTCCCCATGTGTTTCTGTAGGAATCCGTCTTTATTGTGTGCCTATTGTGTACATCTTTAAATGCTTGTTTCTGTGCCTATTTAGTGATGGAAAAATCACCTTTTTGACCAACATATGTTTTGTTAGTCCAAACCTCAGTCTACCTAGAATATTTTTTCACTGATGGCTTTTCAATTTTTTTCATTTACATAATACAGATTTTTTTAATTTATTTTTAAATAATAGGTAAACCCCCAGGTTTTTTCCCATTAAAGCTACTCTCTCTGACTACTTTTTTTTCCCTACTGTGATAGTCTTATTAATGTTGCATTCATCTATTTGTAATCTTCTTGTTTGGACTGAAACAGCTTCACAATCTGAGGTATGATCAGTTGTGTTCATTTCCTTTTCTGTCACACTTTTCCTTGAAGTGCTTCACTGTCCCATACGGGGTCTTGTCAAAAAGCAAAACTTTCTTCCAGTAGAAAAATGAGAGATTTCAACACTTCCACGTGAAAGCCCTAACACAGCTTTGGGAACTGTGCATGTGGCTTTTACTGTGATGAATATACAAAGGAAGAACTGTAAATTCTTTGAACTATTTTTCAGATAACTCACAAAATCTATCAAGAGATTCAAAATGCAAGAGGCAGTCTTCTTTCTTGCAGTCCCTTGCTTGCTTGCTTTTGTTCAGTCATTGCAGAGTCTTTGAAGTGGGAAGCATATCCATTAAAAGGACTTAAATTTTGTCTCTTTGTGTTGTGAAGTGTTAAGTTTTTGCTTAATTTGACTTCTGGATAATTCAGCCTTCAGTAGGGTACCTGCACTTAAACATTGCTTCGCATTAGCTATTGTAAGAAGAGTGGTTGTTATTTCCTCCTTTGCAAATTCAGTTTTGCTAAATTTGATTGTGGCATTTATAATTCAGTTAAACTAAGGTTGGAATAGCATAGATTGAAATGTTACAAATCCTCAAAGGGAATTCATGTTTTGATTTTAGGTAAAAACTTCATGTTTAAATTGGAGTGGTTATTTAAGTTAATCTGCACTAAATGTTAGTTCTAAATATTTGTGGGTACTGAACGTAGTTGAAATTAATTTTATATTTTTTAATAGAAATCAAAGAGCATCAAAGCTTCTTCTGCAAACAGCAGGAAACTGCAGTTTGTACAGACTGCTGACTACTTGTTGGGAAAATGGCAGCATGGGCCTGTACTTAAAGAGGCTTTCAACTATATTAACTGATTTAGGAGACTATTGTCGGCCAAGCTGTTGCTTTTTCAGCTCTTTTCTGAACTTATTTTTATCCTTGGTAGTTGTGTGTACAGTTTTAGGTGGATCTTTTTCTGGCCTTCTTGTAGTAGCCTGCCTTTAGCCCATGCAAAACAGAGATTACCCTGTAGTTTCCTGCATTGATTCTTAAATTCATAGGATTATTAGATTTCTGTAACATACTGGACATTTTCCAGAGCTGCATCAAACACTAGAATGAAATTTCTTTCCCCTTTACCCCCCTTCACCCCCAACTCCTTGCTTTTGTATTTATCAGATTTTAATGCTGGGACAACAGTATCCTCATAAATGTAAATGGCACTGTCAACAAACTAATCAAACCTTGTAGCTGCCAGGAAGTACTTAAGGGCTACAGTTGCAGGCATTTTGCTGTGTTTTCATGTTTAAGCCCATGAAATGGACTGTTTAGCCACAACTTGCACCAACAATATTAGTTTCTGTAGTATAGTTTATTCTTTCCATTCTGTCTTTGTAATTTAGGAAGGTGGCTTTGAGGCAGTTACAGGCTGACTGGGGAACCCAGAATCAATTTGTGTGAACAAATTGAGGGAAGGAGTTGTAGTCAGTATGTGAGGATAGGTATCTCTTTCAGAGTTAATTTTGGTGGTGGATACTTTAGTCTAGGTACAAATAACCCTCTCCGTAAAGCTGTACGCTAGTTGGTATGTCTTTGTTAGAAGCAGACCCAGTTCTGTAGAGATGTACTCAAACCCATTCTTGGTTTTGTGCAACTTCAGTGACTTTGAGTCTCTTCTATGTGTTCTTAGAGTTTGATATCTCCAGCTAGGAAGTGAAAAATTTCCTTATATAGCTATTTTTATTAAAGATCCATGAGCAAAACTGAAATCAGAGCATTTAATCTGATATTAATTATCCTTCATGAAGGCAAAGTAAGGTATGATTTTAAAATGGGCCAGGTAGCCTTGAAATTATTAATTTCACACAACTTTGTCCGAGGAAAGGTGAGGAATCGATGATGCTCAGGTTTAACAACTCTTCAACGCTTAATCTCAGTTACATTGGTTGTTTTTGCCAAGAAGATTTTTTTTAAGTTCTCATTTGTAACCATTTCCTTTATGCTTCATTCATGATTCAAGGAACTGAAGGTAGCTGACTTTGAAGGCACTAGCACAAAATGCAGCAGAGCTTTTCTTGCCATGCAACTTTTTTCACTTGTTCTACCCACTTAGTTTAATAGCCTGTGTATATTTGATATGACTTCTTCGTGGATTTTTTAATTAAAATACTAACATCTATATTTGGAAATTATATGTTTGAGAGAAGACTACAGGAATGTTGATATTTCTAACCTCAGACAAAACTGATCAAATACCTTAGTATCTGTGGATTTCTTTGTGCTTTGCCTGTCTTGTCTGATAGTCAATCAGGAAACAATAACAGCTGTGCAGTAAGTTCTTGTTTTATTTTGCAGGTTTGTTTTAATGTGGAAGTGGATCTTTCAGCTTAATTAAAGGTGAGTAGAAGTTTTGTGGAGATTGATTGGGGTTTTTTTAAATCCCTTGGGTCCCTTAGCATACACTGCTAAACACTGAGAAGTGGTCAGGGACAATTTGATTTAAACTTAAGTCTTGATTACTGTAATTTTTGAATATAATGTTGCTTCCGTAATACCAAAAGAGGAACAAAATGTATACACACCTATATATTTAAGATTATGATGATAATTAGCTTTTCTTCCATAAACAGTTATAGTCAGAAACCATCAAGACATTCTGATAGGTGTTGAGAGCCAAAATTGAATACTTCAAATGATTCTATTACCCACCTGGTTTCAAAATAGTGAGAGTATGCATACTTTTCATTGACAAAGGACAAAGTACTTAATGCTTGTAGTTTATGTTCTGTGTCTTTTTAATTTATGTTTTATCTCATTGCTGGTTTGAATACAGAAATTTGAGAAGTTGAGAAGCCTAATATATAAATAACTGAGTGTGTTCTTTAAGCATGAAATCCTTTGACTGAAACTCCAAAGACCTTTCATCTTAATGGTGGTTAGCCGTGTATAATAGAAAAGTTGGTCTCTGAGGAGAAACCTGTACTTCTGTTACATACACAAGAGGACAGAAAAATGTGTACAAGAATACGTGGAAACAGTGTAATGATGTTTGATCATTATTGTTATTGCTTAGAGGAGATCTTGAGCTTCTGACAGTTCTGTAGAAATGACAAATGAATAGTCAGTAAATCACTGAAAATATTATGCATTATCAGAGAACAAAACAACAAGCAGATCCGGTTATACAAATTTGTGGTGTACTGTAGATGCATTGCATTACAATGTGTATTGCTGCTTCAGTACCAGCTAGTCCTGGTTCAGAGAGGGGCAGCAAGGATGACCGAAAGATTTAATTTTAAAGAACAACTTGAATTTCCTGACTGCCTCTGTCTTCTGTCTCCACTCATGAGTATAGTGGCTGCAGCATCTGGAGGACTTCTAAACAATTAAGTCCCACATCTCTTCAGAGTTGCCTTTTTGTGTAAGCTTACGTCATTTAAAGCAATAGGTGATTTGCTCAAACTTTTTTCTTGTACTCTTGACCAGAATGCTTTTTCTAATTACTTTGATAGTGTTCTTTTCATGTAGGTTTTCTTGAGTAAAACATTTGAGGTATTCGTTCTTCTGATTTCAAATCATTTGCTCTCCTAATGTAAACATAAAAGACATCCTGACTTTTGGAAAGAAAAGAAAAAAAAAAATCTATTACCAGTTAAAACCACACAGGTGTAGGATACTATTTACAGTCAGTCAATGTGCTTTATTGGGATAACCGTAGTCTTTGTTCTTGGATATTCTGACTTCCAGACTGCACCTTCTGAGCTCCATAGGAGAACATCTGTTTTTTTTAAATGTCTGAGGAAAATTAGGAAGAATATAGTATAATGGATCACACTTCTGTCTGACAGGAAGTGTTACAGAAGGTAGATGCTTGTGCTGAATTTCCCTGTAAAAGTATGTAGAATGAGGTCAGATTTTAAGCATTTGAGCTATCAGGTAAAACCAGACTTGCTTTCAGAAACTGTCTTGAATGTATTTAGTATTTCTTTACTTAGAAGTTGAAAATGTAATAAAAGAATAATAGCACCACATATGTTGAAGAAGGGTATGTTATATACAGAATTCTGCATAGGATGAATTTGAGACTATGGGATTTGTGGCTTTTTGGCTCAGACAGGAGAATCTTACACTATTTTCATCTTGGTTATATTATCCTGATAACATGAAGTTGAGTATTCCCCCATGAAAACACTTACAGTGATGACTTCCTAAAAAAGAGAAAAAACAAACGACAAACAAAATGCAGTTGTTGTGAGAGTGACCTTATCTTTTCTTGTCACTTGGAATTAGGAGTTTTGTTGGTTTGTCTGGTCATGTACAGAGTTGTGTAGCTTTGGATCTTTGAAAAACTCCTCTTTAATATATCATCAGTAAGGATGATAACTTTCTCCAGGTTGACAGAATTTTTTGTTCTTATTCTAAAAAGGTGCAAGATTATTATTTCTGCCATACTTGGCACTGTTACTTAAAATCTTACTAGCTTTTTAACCCTTGATCACTGAAAGAATATATGGGATGATGAGAGACAGTTTACTGGTAAAGATGAGTGCATATCACTAATAATTCTTTATACTAAACATTACTAAAATAATTACACTAAAAAAATCAGTAAAAGCAAAGTGTTCAGGTAGTCTTTTTATTGTTGCGAAAGATAGCATGCTTTAGAAGTTAAGAAGTTTCTCTGCATTAGCAGGATAGACAATCTTAAAATTCGTGATGCTGTTAAAATATGTCCAGCAAAAAGTTACCAGCCATGAGAAATTGCCAGATGTGTTTCAAGTCACACTGGATAAAAAAAGAATTATATATAGGAAATAAGGTCAGAATTTTTTCCAAAGCTGAAATGTTCAAATATCAGTCACAATAAAATTGGGTTAAACTGTTCTTAATGTCATCTTTAAGAAATTTATACTGTAAATCCATTATGAATCATCATGTTGTCATGCAAATTTTCATGTTATCTGTCCCTTCAGGACTAGTTCATGCAAGTAACTAACAATATCGTTTAATTAATTTGATAAATAATCCTGTAAAAATACTAAAATATACCTGACTTCTAAAATTCCTTCCTGGTCTGGTTGTGATCTTTGTGTGCTAACTACAGTACATTAAATAACATACAAATAAGAAGCTGGATGTTCATACCTTGAAAACTCTTTTGCATGAATTATTGAACTTGCCTTTCTCTGAAATTTGGGATTATGGTGAAAATGAGACCTCTGTAGCCATGTAGTTGTAATCTTTGGGGACTTGCATAGAGTTACGGAAACCAGCTAATTTAGTGTCAGTTCATTGATACGTATTGGATTTGTATTGGAAAAAGGAATTCTTCACTCATCTGCTCACAGAAGGTGTCTGAACAAAAAGACCGAATTGTAGGAAGAACTCATTGTGTTAAATTGAAAGTCAGTTTTTGCTGTGAATATGAAAATTCTGTAGGTTCTGCTTTGATTCATTTTAAGTGTCTTTGTGCTAGTACATACTTAGTACCATGGCTCTCATTTGGTAGCTGGGGGAACATTTTCAGTTCTGTGTGCTTTACATGTGGGGAATAGTTGAAATTTGCATTCAGAATTTCACCACCACTTGGTGGCAGTACCTGGCTTCAAAAGGTCTTGTTTCTGAGCAGTTAAAGTGACATTGATTTTTGATGTTAAACTGTAGGTTAGGTGGGAGTATATTTGTTTTAAAATTTCTAAAAGTCGGTGATGTGCTCTAGAAATGAATGAAAATACCTTTAACCTACTGGAGGGATTTGCATGTGTGTCTCTCTATGGAAAATCTAGCTATCATGTCTAATATGTAATTTAAGTGTATTTCTTGTGTTAATAGTATTCTCAAAAGATGTATTTAATGTTCCCCAGTTTATGCTAGAGTTTGCTTCTAGCATTTCACTTTGAGTAGTGTACTTCAAGTAATTTTAGAAGATAATTTACTTTATGGTAGCGTTCTTCACAATGTTGCCTTTTGCACTTAGCAGACTGCTAAAGCTTCTTTTATGCCTTCCAAAATGTTCTCTGCATTTTCACTTTTCCTAAAATTTATATCAATAAATAAAAAAGATTCCCCAGTAGATTTCTGTCAGCAGAGCTAGTAAAAGTTTGCGCTTTTACTCGTAGTTGTTGCCTTTCAGTAGTGCCGATTAAACTGTGTGTGGGTCCCCACCTTTTAAAATGGGTAATGAAATTGTTGATAAAGTGTAAAAGAAGAAACGTGGGGGAGTGGAGGAAGGCAGAGTTATTTAATTTGGCTTTGCTGCAAAGAAAACCATAAATCCAATATATAGCACAGTAATTTGACAGCACATGGCTCCATGTTGAGGCTGCTTCCTCTCCTCTGCAAGTCGATCTTCTGCAATGACTGCAGGTCTTTCACTTTAGTATTATACCCGTGTAAGGACTGTACTGGTGAGAACAGAGCCTGGGAGAAGGCTGGTACTTTCCTAAACATGTAGTCTTTATGAAATGTCTCACTCACCATGACTGGAGTTACAGTAGGGCACTGCTGGTGGGAGTGGGTTCTCTGGGGAAGAAGAATTTTTATTGTATTGCCTGAAAAGCCAACTCAGAATCCAGCAGCCTTAGGCCCCTCTGAGGTGTCACACATCAAGAAGGCATTTCAGTAAATATGATGCAGAAGAGAGATTCATCCTGTGGTAAGTTCTGAATTGTAGAAATACTAATAGAAAATGAGGTGGAACTTGGGAAATGCAAGTTTATAAATTTGAGTGTGGTAATATTACTTGGTGATAATATGATTTTTTTTTAATGAGAGAATTCTGGAGAACAGGAACACTGGAAGAGAAATAGGAGAGAGGAGCATCAAATTTTAGTTCTGCTTTGAGCATGTTCTGTATAACTTGGGATAGAGAAAATTAACTTTTGCTGCATGCCTAATTATTTGTGTAATTTTATTAAGCTGTCAGAATGATAAATCTGAACTTAGTGTTGGGAACTTGTTTTTATTAAAATACCCTAGTATCTATAATGCTGATATTTTGAAATGGAAGAAAAGGTGGATAGTCTGAGCATACAGAGCACTCCAAAGAGGAATAAAGTAAGCAAAAATTGGGATACTGTGTGACAAAGTGTACTATCACAGAATAGGTGAGATTGGAAGAGACCTGTGGAGATACTGTCCAATCCTCTTCCTTAAGCAGGGTCACCTGTGGCAGCTTGCCCAGGACCATGTCTGGATGGCTTTTGAATGTCTCGTAAGGATGGAGGCTCCACAACTGTGCTGGTCACTCATAGTAAAAAAATTATCCTTGTTTTCAGATGGAAGCTCATATGTTATAGTTTGTACCCTTTTCTTCTTGTCTTATGACTGAACACTGCTGGAAAGAGTCCATCTCTTTTTGTTCCTTCCCTTCAGATATTTGTACATGTTGATGAGATCACAGATTCATTTAGGTTGGAAAAGACCCTTGGGATGATCGTGTCCAACCATTAATACTACTCTACAAGTTCACCCCTAGACCATGTCCCCCAACACCACATCCAAGCGATGTTTAAACACATCCAAGGATGGTGACTCAACCACCTCCCTGGGCAGCCCATTCCAATATTTCACTACCCTCTCTCCGTGAAGAAAGTTTTCCTAGTGTCTAGTCTACCTTGTTTCAGCTTGAGGCCATTCCCTCTGGTTCCGTCACTAATTACCTGAGAGAAGAGCCCAGCACCAGCCTCTCTACAATGTCCTTTCAGGTAGCTGTAGAGAGTGATGAGGTCTCCCCCCTCAACCTCCTCTTCCTCAAACTAAACAGACCCAGCTCCTTCAAACAGTCCTCATGTGATCTCTTCTCCAGTCCCTTGACCAGCTGCATTGCCCTCCTCTGCACCCGCTCCAGCCCCTCAAGATCTCTCTTGTACTGAGGTGCCCAAAACTGGACACAGTACTCGAGGTGAGGCCTCACCAGTGCTGAGTACAGGGGGACAATCACCTCCCTACTTCTGCTGCTCACACCATTTCTAATACAGGCCAGGATGCTGTTGGCCTTCTTTGCCACCTGGGCACACTGCTGGCTCATGTTCATTCACTTGTCAGTTTGAATCCCCAGATCCTACTGAGCCTTCTCTTTTTCTCCAGCCTGAATGGTCCTGACTCTATGAACCTTTCCTCATATGGGATACTCTAGTTTCTTAATTGTCTTAGTGGCCCTTTGCTGGACTCTCTCCAGTAGCTACATATTTCTCTTGGACTGGACAGCGCAGAACTGCACACACTACTCCAGATGTAGCCTGTGCTAGTGACTGGCCACCAGCTATGCTTTGTACCACTGATAACAACTTTACATTTTTTGGCAGCCTGATAAAAATACTGTCTCACAATAAGGATGGGAGCAGGGCTTTTATATATAGATGGTAATGAGGAAAAACTCTTGATTTGTAATGCTGGTGATTAATAAAAGAAACTATTAATTGTATTGTGTCTAGATAAAAGTGATTTTTGGTACTATACTTAAGGTTTAAGGATACTTTTGACTGAAAAATGCAAGTAATACTGATGAAAGAGATGAAAACCATTTTCTCAAACATTTATTTTCTTTACAGAGGAAAAAAAGATATGATTGACATAAAGGAGAAGAATGTATGTAAAAGTACGTAAGGGAGCAGTTTTGGGGAGAAATAATGTGTATTATCCCAGAGCATTAAGTTTGTATTTTTAAAACTTAGCTGTCCCTTGCTGGAATGCTGCTAGTCATTACCATGTACATCTGCATTTAGCAAAACTCAGTATTTGCTCTTAGTTCTCATCTCTTGTAGAAACTAACGGCAGTGCGGTTCAAAGTGGACCATGCTGCTATAAATGCAGACTAGACAGAGAGCTACAGGAATATGGAGACTTAAATGCTTGACTGTCCTTTGCAAACGAGGTTGTGGAGTGCCAGGGGGAGTTATGGAAGCCTGTGGAGTTGCCAGGCAATGTGTCAATATTTTTAAGTTACCAGATTCAAAGTCTTGGGGTTTTTTTGTACTGGCTAGGCATCTTTTAGAAATACCTAATGCACTTTGAAAAGTCACTACCAGTGAAACCATCTTGAGCTGCTGCATCAACATTTACAACTAGAAGAGTAAATTATTTTTTATATATACATCTGGTTCTTGTGACATTTAAATTGTATTCTCATTTATGTTATTGATTTCAGTATTGAATTTTAGTGTGATGCACCCCATCGTGACAGACTGGTTTATTTTCCCAAGCAAATCAATAGCAGAGGAATAAGGTTAAGAATGGGTGGTGGCAGTAATGGTATTCTCTTCTGTGCTTTCTGAATTGTAAAACAGTTATTCTTCAGTTGCGTACTGTTCCCTTTCACATGTGGGATGTTAAAATATCACTCTTAAACATTTTAGACCAGAAATCAAGTTTTTGAAATACTGATGCTTTTAACGAAACTTTATTTATTCCTTATTACCTGACACACAGTATTTGAAGAAATTGTTTCATTAGAAAGAAAGCTTGAGGTAAATAAACCTTCTGGAAAAGTATGCTTCAGGTTTGATGTTACTGAAAAGATAGGCTGCTTTTGTGGAATGAGTCCTTTATAATTCAGAGATTCTCTTTGGTCAGTTTTTTTCTACAGAGATATGGCAACTCAGTGAATCTTGCAACCGTGTAACAAAAGGTTATACTGTGGGGAGCAATAACTTTATTCAGGCATAAGACACATTCTTATTGTTGTATCAATAATTTTTCTTGCTGCTTTAAATATAATTTTTAATATGGGAACCAGATGAGCTATGAGTTCTCTGATTTGTTTTCATGTGAACAACTGCAGATCTGAACCGCGCAGAATTAGTTTTCAGTGGAACTCTTCAGACTGTAGTTACATTAATAACCATATACTTGTACGTAAAGTCAGTGGGGTAGGGCAGTGTTCATGGTGTTGTGCATATTAAGGAAGCGGTCTCTTCACTGTGGAGGCGTAAAAAAAAAAAAAAAACAGAAATGTTTTCAAAGTTGAGTAAGGCAATCTGCAAATACTCAGTGTCTCTGCTCTGTGGAAGGGGTTGTATTTTCAAGAACTTAATTTGCAAGCACATATAGAAGCTGGAGGAAAGCAAGGTGATCATACTCTGGTTGTCTATTTCCATATGAAGGGTGGCTCTGGATAGCTTTTTAAGGAGGGATAAAGTGGAAAACAAGTAACAGGTATTCTTCTAATGATCAAAGTACTTTTACTGACTTTGGTTATTCATATTGCTAGTGGACGAGACAAAAGTATTGTGCAGCTATCCTCTATAAATAGCTTTTTTTCTCAAGATGTGGCTGGTTTGTGCTGATACACTGCTAGTTCCTCTGTTACTCTGTACAAACCTTCCTTTTCCCAAGGTTTCACTTTGGTGGGAGCTCTGTGCTCGGTGTTGGCTGTGGTTAAAGTTCTTAAAGCAGTAGATTTTGTAATGGAGCAGAATGGAAGGGGACACCTCTTTAGTCCTGTGCCATGATGTACTTAAGTTCTCTTGTCTGATTTGTATTGCCTAAAACTCTGTGACTTTGATTCCATCGCCTTTAATATTTGAGAAAGCTTCATTACAGAAATGCTTGTGGATAAATTGATGGGTTTTGTTACTTTTTTCTATTCACATCACAAAATCTTGAAGAAAAATCTAAATGGGAGCAGTGCAAACCTGAAAAACCTTTCTGTGTCTTGAATATTTGAGTAATCCCTTGAATGTCCTGGTTATTCATGTATCTGCTTAAAGAACTTGACTTTTGAGGCGTTACTTAGCACAGGACAAGTGTATTTTTGCCTTCATTACAGCACTGCTGAAAGACACTTTATTTCTTGAGTTACTTTAACTAGGCTGATTGAATTCAGTCCATTTAGGAGATGGAGGTTTTGTGCAACTTAATCGTCTCTCTGTGCTTTTAGGTCATTGGTTTATATTTATGAATTTGGTGAGAAACTTGATGCCAAACATATAAAAGCACTTCATGCTTTTCACAAACTCTACCACATTCTCCCATCTTAATTTTTAGCTGGAATCTGTTGTAAATCCCTATAAAATAACATGGGTTTTGTTAAAGGAACTGACATATTTCCTACTACAACTGCTAGTAAGCAACACTTGGGACTGGAGTGTAAGCTTTAATGAGCTAGCATTGCACGAATAAAATACTCTTAATTTGGTGTGTGACCCTGTTACATAGCAAAGATTGTCATTACGAAATAAGAATTTGGAAATGTTGGAAACCTACTGGTAATAAATACAATTAATAATGTGCATAGAACAATGGAATTAAGTGTATTTCTACCAAAAAATTATTAATGAACAGAAAGTGGACAGCATAAATCTGATGACAGGAAGGTTGCATCTAATCTGAATTACCGAGTGACCTAGGAAGTTTGCTCAGAGGCATTACCGAATAATTATGTTAATATGCAATTATCACCTCATTTCTTCTGTAGTAACCTCAAGATGTAGTGTAGTAAGGGTGTTATAGCATGTGCTGATAGTTTGCAAAAATACTGATGTTCAAGTTTTTTGAGACAATAAGATTAGTTTAAGGCGTTTAAATCATGATCTGTCAGCTTGATGGTAAATCTGATCTTACACCTTTTTAATGCTTGTACTGTCAGGTCACAGGCACTCATATCTGCAGAAATTATTATTTTAGACCTGATATTTTATGAAGAAAAACAATATTAAAAAATCACAAATTTAAAGTTACTTAAATAGGAGTGGGATGTGGCTTAGTTGATTAAATGATTGATGGTTTTCTACTCTTGAATATGAAATAATTTCTATGTAATACTGTGTCATTTAAACCAGGAATAACACTGTTAACTGTATCACAGTTATTCTAGGCTTAACTGAAATAATTTAATCTGGCGTAACCTTCTAGATAAACTGTGTTTCAAAGGTATGCACCTGGGGTTTTGTACGCATGTTTAGGCTTTTTGGGCATTGCCAGTTCTACACTTCAACTTCTTAGATTGCACTATGTGCTTAAATAAAAATTACCTCAACTGTATGGTGCTTGTCCTGCTAGAAGATACAACAAGCACTATCTGCAGCAAATTTCAAGTTTGATCTCAATGTTTAATTATTCAGATACACTAAGAATTAATGATTTTTTATATATATAATGAATAATTTTGTATTTCTGATATGGTATAAAGAAGATAAGTTTAAAACTGTCACGGAGACATACAAAGAATATCTCATTGCCTTGCTTACATCTTAGTTGTTAAAATGATTGACTTTTATGGTATGAATTAGATGGTATTTCCTCAAAAATGACAGCATTATGCAGAATGTTTTCTTGTATGGGTGTAGTTACACCTATCCCTGTTACTGCATAAACTTCTACACATGGAGTAAATAATGTAAATGAAGCATCGCATCTTGGCTCAGTATCATCCAAATTACAGTAATTTAAAAGTATATTTTACGTGTTTAATGCCATGCTGTTAAAACTGCTGACTTTCTTGTCATTGTTCTGCACATAAAGTAGTAAGTTGTACCACCCTGATAGCTGGAGAGGAAAAAAAAAAAGTGATAATTAGCAGAAAATTATTGATACAGTAAGCATTTCAGGCTTGATTCAAAGACTGAAATCTGTAGGGACAGCTGTATTACCACGGCAGACTTCTAACCAGATCCATATAGAATAGCTCACAATCTCCAGAAATACACAATATGGAAAGGACTCTCTTACAAGATTGCAGGGTGTCATGTTTTAGATATGCTCGGGGTAACTCTGGAGAGAGTCTCAGTTTAAAGGTGCTTGTATGGTGCCATAGCCACTTTTATAACTTCAGTTTTAACGTTACTGTTCAGCATCAGTGTGGTTTTGTATGTAGAGCAACATGGCTTTGCCTTCATCACATAAACCCGTGAAAAGTTTTCAGGAGCCATTCTGATAATGAGGATTGCAGTCTCCAAGCAGGCACCATATTCTCGGTTTGCCTCCCCGCTGTTCGGGGGGTACCAATGAAGTTGCTTTAAATGGGAAGCGTCTGTTCTTCCTCTGAACCTCTCACACCAGAACAGATGGGTGGAACTTGGAACATGGAAAATTTTACCTCGGAGGTGGTAACAGTGAAGCCACTCATTAACACTGAATTTACCACTTCGTTAGCAACGTTGCTTCCTGTTGAGAGAAGCTAATGTAGGCTCTCAAATTGACTGAGCATATATTTGCCTACCTCTGCAGTAATACAATGAGGGAAACGCACGTCTTTCAGGCAAAATTGACTTACCAAATTTCTTCTAAACTTTTTGTGAACGTTTTTATCCTCTGCTGCCTGATACAATGAGGTTTACACTGTTCTGTTCTAAAACTGTTGGAGCTGTTGTGCATCCTTGGAGGTTTCGCTTCTTATAATTGACTTTTGCATTACTGGTTCTTCGTGCATGTTTGCACTGGCTGTTTCTAACCTGCATATGTGATGCAAAGACTCCTGCTGGCTGGTGCATTATCACCATTTTAGGGTGATAGCTTTGAATGTGATCTTATTGGAAGTCTTTATTATGGTGGAGAATGACACATCTCAAAACAGCAAAGAAATGCAAAATTAAGAAATGATAAGATGAGAAACTGGAGTATCTAGTAGGATGTTTGCATAAAGGTATGTTATGGAAAAGACAGTAAAATAGGTAATTTTCACTAAGTATTTATGCATCTGAGATGAGCATTGCTGTTTCTAAATTGGCTAGTTCAATGAATGAGTAGCAAAGAAAATTTTTTTAATTGCAAAAGTTTTTCATTATATTGTCAAAATTTCATTATATTAATTATAATAATTATATTAAAATTTTATTATATTAATGGCAAAAGTTTTTCATTATATTTCTACTCCAAATACAGTTAATTTTATCTTCAAAATAGTAAGTCATATTGCATCAAGGTTTGTTGGGTTTTTTTACAGACTTAAAGGAGGTTATTTATTTGTTTTGCTCTTCTGCCAATTTGAAACAACTCAAGCACAATAATGGAGAATTTCCACAAAGCCATAGCTACCTTTGAATTGTGTAGATAGCTATCATAATGTTGAACTGAAAAAATAATAGAAATGCTGCACTTACTTTAAAATGTAATGTATAAAGATGAAAGTGAAGTCATTTAACCAGGTTGTTTTCTCTCCCTAGGAAAAAAGGATGTCAAGAGTGGTCCTCCTTGATTTCGATGAAGGACCATTGCAGGGAGCCATGGATATTAGTTGTGAGTTATAACATCTTAATTCAAAGAGTCTAGGTAAAGACTCCTTTTAACTGAGCTCTGTTCAAAATATTAATTAGTAACTGCAACTAAATATGTGATGGCAGACATCAAATTCCCCAAAAGATCAAAGCGAATAGTACTCTAAGGGTAAAATACGTGATTTCTGTAAAATAGATATGGATGGATGTTTCTGGCTCCTAGATAGGTGCTTTAATGTCTTATGATTACTGTGTTCAGAGGACCCATATTAAGAGGTAAATGCCAGGGTAGACTTAAGTTCACAGTGTTGTTTATTACTGATTTTCATGTGTAGGCAACTCCTTTGAGGTCACTAAGCATTGGGTAGATGGTTTTGTGTGTGAGTGAAAGTCACTTGTAGAAAGACAGAAGGCCCCCCAGAGGGAACTGAGATGCATTAATTTTCTGTAGTAGTAGGTACTATTATTGTCACACTCTGGATTCAACATGATGATTTCCTCTGGTAGGTAAATCCTAGTTAAGCATTTCTTTATAATTGTGAGGGGTTTTTTCCCCGCTTTTGAGAAGAAGCTATTTTATTTGCTTATTTAAAATAGCCTTACAAGCAGGATCTGATTTATTTAAAAGAGAGTTCTTTTGTAAGAAGGGAATGGGAAGAGTCTGTCAGTAATCAGATGTTCAAAATCAGCTTAGTTGTGGTTCTCCTACAGTACCAAAGTAAATGCTTCTGCAGGCTTCTGTGTGTAGCACTAGGTCAGTTGTTTTCAAACACATTAAAAAAAAAAAAAAAACAAAACAAAAAAGAAAAGCTCCCTTTTGAGATGTGTAAGCAATTTTTTTGTGTCCTAGATGCAAAAGGGAGAGATAGTTGGGGTTTCACTGGAGTTGTTCGGGTTTTTTTTTTTTTTTGTGTGTGTGTGTTTATTTTGTGTGTCCTTTGTGGTTTGGTTTGTGGTGTTTTGTTTGTTTGTTTGTTTCTAAAAAAACCCCACAAAACCAAACAAAAAACAACAACAACAACAAAAAAATGCACACAAAAAACCCAACAACACTAAAATGACTAGCAGGTATCTGGGTAGACTTTACTCCTAACTTGTTTTACTCTTAGAAAACAAGTAAAGATGAACTCTGTGTTCATGTACGTGTAGAATGTATTTGCACAGGTTTCGGCAATCTCATTTCCCCTATCTGACTAGCACGTAGATGTTCAGGCCTTTTTTGAAATGGGATACTGGGCAGTGGCTAGTTTGCTGTATGGCTATTAGTATAGCATAGCAAAAAAAAGTATATTTTGTAATTGCTTCATTGATTAATTTTAAACATGTGTTGGCTATTCTAAATAAAAAAAATTATTTTAACGAGTTCAAAACATGTTTAGATTACAGTGTGAAGAGGGGTGATCCTGAAGAAAACTGTAAATTAAACTTGCCTTTATTTATTTTGGTGGTTGACTCATTCTTTTGTTTTGTTTTTTAGTATAAATGTACTTAATGGACAGACCAGAAATATGGATGATTTAGAGATAAATGCTGAAGTCACTGGTGCTAAAGAAGAAATCCTATGTGATGATAATTTTACATCTGAGGAAGAAGGTGGCATTCCTAAACCGCAAGAGAGTGACCCCTCATTTCAGAATAACAATACATTGACTCTGCCTGAGGAGCAATCAAGGGACATATCTGAAAAAGCCTTAAGCGGAGGCCAGACTTCTCTATTTATACACACTGGTGCTCCTACCGTTTCTAACGAAAACTTTATCTTGTCTAGAGGAACTGCTGTTAATGGACCAGTTTCACACTCCACCTCAACTAAGACTCCCATTATGAATAAAGGCAGTGTTTCATTAACTACTGGACAGCCTGTCAGTCATCACGCAGATTCCTGCTCAACTTTGACAGTGGTTCATGATCTTCAGCTGCCTGCAAAGAGTACAACACAGAAATCAAATCAGCACCAAGTTTTATTTTTGTTACCTGATGTAGCACATGCTCAGAACCTGACTCATTCCATGAAAAATCTACCTACCTCTGCTTCAGTTGGGTGCGATTCACAGAAATCAGTAGGAAATAGTGTAGATAGCACTTTAGTAGGCCAAGTAGAAGTTTGTGATGATGAAAAAAATTTACTCGTAAAAGATGATTGTGTTGATACATTAACAGGCATTTCCTCAGGTACAGGTGGTTTCAGATCAGGATGTGATCCTAGCTGGGATCCACAAAAAGAGTTTATACAGTTTCTTATGACAAATGAAGAAACAATAGAGAAGTCTCCCAGTCACTGTAAAGTAGGCTTAGAAAAAAAGCGGAAAAGGAAGATGGATGTTAGTAAAATAACACGGTATACTGAAGACTGTTTTGGTGATACCACTTGTATTCCCAGTAAATCAAAGCTATTAAATGTTGACTTCTTAGAGCAGAATGAGGAGCTACAAATAGTAGAACCACAAAAATATTCACTGAGTAAAGTAAAGCCTGAATCCACAGATGAAGAGCTGGAAGCTGTTGATGCTATCCAGCAGCTCATTTATAGTCCCACTAGTAACTGTGCAGAAGATACTTCTCCTGTTCACACTAGCACTTTTCTTTCCAATACTTTAAAAAATAAATGTGAACAGAACGATTCTGAATCGCCATCTACTTTTAGTACCGATGAACCATCATTTTATCCCTGTACAAAGTGCAATGTGAATTTTAGGGAGAAGAAACATCTGCATAGGCATATGATGTACCATTTAGATGGGAACAGTCATTTCCGACATCTCAATGTCCCCAGGCCCTATGCTTGTAGGGAGTGTGGAAGGACATTTCGAGATCGCAATTCACTTCTTAAACATATGATCATTCACCAGGAAAGAAGGCAGAAACTGATGGAAGAAATCCGGGAGCTGAAAGAACTTCAGGATGAGGGTAGGAGTGCACGGTTACAGTGCCCACAGTGTGTATTTGGTACCAATTGTCCCAAAACGTTTGTGCAGCATGCAAAGACCCATGAAAAAGATAAAAGATATTATTGCTGTGAGGAATGCAATTTCATGGCCGTGACAGAAAATGAACTGGAATGCCATCGAGGGATCGCTCATGGAGCAGTAGTCAAATGTTCAATTATCGGTAGCGACATGTCCCAGAGGAAAACACAGAAAAAGGCATCCTTGAAAGATCCCTATTTAGGATCCTCAAAGAAGTCATTGACATATATGTGTAAGATGTGTCCATTTACTACTTCAGCTAGAAGCATTTTAAAAAAACACATGGAGTATTTGCACCCAGCATCATGCATTGATCCCTTCGGTAGCCATCTTAGACTAGAAAAAAGAAAAGGCAGCATGATAGAAGAATCTTTAGATTTTGGTAGCAGGACAAAACAGTTGATCAAACAATCTTCTACTTTTCCAAAGAACTCTGTTTTAAAGCAGGATGTAAAAAGATCATTTGGCTCTACTTCCCAGTCCAGTAACTTCACAAAACTTCACAAGAGACCCTACAGGATACAGAAGGCTCGGAAAAGCGTTTCACAGTCATCTGTAAGTGTGTGCAATCTAAATTCTCCAAACAAGACCTTTTTGATTAGAAATAGCATTGACTAGAAACCTAAATGTTTTCATCAAGCAGCAAAACAGAAAGCTAGTGTCAAAAAAAGCAGTAATTATTTATATAGACACAAATATGAAAACTACAGGATGATTAAAAAATCTAGTGACTCACCCTTTGCATATAAAGGAAGAGTCCAACTTTGTCAGTTCTTTATATTTGTTTTCTTCATCAAGTAGTCCCCGTAATAATTGTTTTGTTATGGATTCAAATAATCATGTTTGCAAAAGGGCAGAATGCTGTAAAGATGATAGGTATGTAGCTGTAAAAAGAGTGGTTAAAGAATCCAAGAGGGAAGGCTGTGTTACAGGAGATGATTTGGATTGCTATCCAGATTTTCTGCATAAAATGACTGTTGTTGTTTTACAGAAACTTAACTCCGCTGAAAAAAAAGACAGCTATGAAACGGAGGATGAAAGTTCATGGGATAATGTTGAACTATGTGATTACACTACACAGTCTGTGGAGGATGAATCTTACAGTGACATTAATCAGGACCATGTAAACCTATTCCCCATATTCAAAGGTAAAATGGAAGATCATGAAGCTGGTGATAAATCTTCACTTAGTTATGAGCAGAATGACGGCTTTTATTTTGAGTATTACGAAGATGCTGAGGGTAGTAGCTTCCTGCATGATTTGCACGATCCTCAGAATTTAGAAAATGTGGGCTCGGCATTGCCAAAGCATAATTCAGTTTTCCATTGGACTGATTTGTCACTTGAAAAGAAGTCCTGCCCATACTGTCCAGCAACCTTTGAAACGGGTGTTGGATTGTCCAATCATGTCAGAGGACATCTTCACAGAGCTGGATTAAGCTATGAAGCCCGTCACGTTGTTTCACCAGAACAGATAGCAACAAGTGACAAAATGCAACATTTTAAAAGAACTGGAACAGGAACTCCTGTTAAACGTGTTAGAAAAGGTAAGGATTCTTTTGTCGTTTTGGGGGTTTGTTTTGTTTGGGGTTTGGTTTGGTTTTTTGATTGTTGTTGGGGTTTGGTTTGCATTTGTTGATTTTTCTTTTTTAATTTGAGTATAAAGTGAAGGGGACAAAGGGATTTATTAAACACTAAACAACACTTGTAAAGCCTCCCTTCTTGTCGTTGTGGTTTGCTGTTTCAAACTGTCAAAAACTTTATAATTATTTTCTTTGTAGCAATTGAGAAATCTGAAACTTCCTCTGAGCATACGTGTCAGCTCTGTGGGGGCTGGTTTGATACTAAAATCGGATTGTCTAATCATGTGCGAGGACACCTGAAGAGGCTTGGCAAAACCAAGTGGGACGCACACAAGTCTCCGATCTGTGTTCTGAATGAGATGATGCAAAATGAAGAGAAGTATGAAAAAATCCTAAAGGCTTTGAACAGTCGCCGCATTATTCCCAGACCGTTTGTTGCTCAGAAATTTGCATCAAATGATGACTTTTTATCTCAGAATGTTATACCTCTTGAAGCATACCATAATGGCCTAAAGACTGAAGATACATCTGTGTCTGCGTCGGAGGAAGAAGGGCTGAGTTTCCTGAATGAATGTGATGAAACAAAAGCAGTACTACGTGATGAAAAAAAAAATCAGTCACTTACACTGATAGAACTCCTGAAAAATAAGAGGTTAGGAGAAGAAAGGAATCCTGATATTTCTCCTCAAAAGATTCATAATCAAACTGCGAGAAAGAGGTTTGTTCAGAAATGTGTTCTTCCATTAAATGAAGACAGTCCATTGATGTATCAGCCACAAAAAATGGACTTGACTATGCAGTCAGGTAAGAAGATGTTTCTAGCTGTCTTGACAACATTTCCAAAGAATCCTTTAATTTGTAGAAAATGTACAAGTGCAGAGTATTTTATTTGGGATTCTGTTCGTTTAATTCTTGTTTCATTTCCAGGGGACACTTGCTGCGAGAGATAGCACAGCAAGTTTTTCTGACATGTTTTTCATAAAGTGAACAAAACCCTCAGCAGCACTAAGGGGTTTTTGCATGGAACATAGTTCCTGTTCTGCATATGGTTGGGCATGCAAATTCAAAGCGGACACAAAATGAGCCTCAGTAAGGAAGAAGACACATCCTGCAATAACAAGTTGAAGTGTCCGTGCATATTTGGTAGACTCACAGTTCTGAAATGTTTGGGCTTGTAACCCTGTTTCTGGGCATTAAAACAGCTGGTTTGGGAACTCATGCATTTCAATCTTTGAGGTTTGTGCAAAGCCACATTTGTTCAAACTAGCAGAACTGTTGATACCATTATAAATGCATACTATTCCAAATTGCTGAATCACTGTCAGCTAATTTTCTTGGGTTTAGGCAAACATACTTTTACAACACAGATTAATTCTTGCTTGTTTCAAAATTGTGGCTGCTGTGAGAAACTGATGCTTGCTTAGGGTCTGCCTGTCCTGAGTGAAGATGCTGGTTCAAACTTTGTTGGAATACAGTTGTAGCCAGCAGATTTCTAATGCACAGACCTTGACTGATAACGGACAGAGATTGGCCCTCCACTGAGAATTGTGCTAATGAAACAATTCTGTCATCAGCTTCCTAGATAACTCTGTATACTAATAGAGCAGGTTTTTAGAGTGATGTTTTTAACCTACTTGTGACGTAAGAGTTATTTCTAGTCTTGGGGAATTCTTTCAACATCCTTTTAATGTGTATGTAGAGCTTGCTTTTACCTGTTTCTTGTTTGGCCACCACCTTATAATGCTGCAGGTTTCTTTACACTGAGGAGCAGGATCTTAATTTTATACCCCTGACTTTTTTTGCTTCTGTTGGCTTTTTCGTTACTTTCTAGATGAGGTTAGTAAAACTGGCAGTGCCTGGTACTTTTTCACCTATATTCTCTTGTCTTCCTTTAAACAAATAACAACAATCCAATGCGCTCAGAAGTTTTGGGGCTTTTTTGAAGTGTGGCAGTCAATTTCTTAAAGGTGACTTTCTAAAATGACATAGTGTAGGTGGAACAGAATTACATTTAATGTCTTCTGGATGTCTGTGTTTGTCCTTTAAGACAGGAGATTGCTTAATCAAGGAAGCATCTTTGACAGGCTTAATGATTTGTAAAACAATGCTGAAGGAATAGCTTGCCAAACCTGACACTGTGTATTGCTTTCTGTTTAATATTTACTGCTGAATAGTAGGTAGCACCTGTTTGGTTGTGTTGAACAACCAGGTAAAAAATAAACATATGCTTGCATAGTACTAACAGTTATGAATGGGGCCCTATAACTGTCTGTGGCTGAGGTAACAGAATTTTACAACTAACGCACTGTGCCAGTTGAGTTAATGAGAAAATACTTAACATCAAGTTGAAATTCTTCTGTTTTTCCTAAAAAAAATATTTCTAATTCTGGTTTTAGTTTTTTAAATAGGTTTTTACAAACCAGGTGTTCTTCTTCTGTAACTTGCCTGAAAAAACAGCATGTCTTTTGTGGGCTGCTGTAGCATAGGATTCTCTCTTTCCTGCAAACAGAGGCTTTCCAGCTGAATAGTTGTAGCTTTTTTATTCGTTCTTCTAACAATTTATTAGTAGAGAACTTGAAATATTAGTTGACCAAAACAATGTATCTTTGGTAAAATGAAGGGAGAAACATTACAGTGAAGTTGAGCAGGGGATAAGTTCTAATGATTTCTTTGTCTGGTAAGTGAGGAGTTCAGTATTGTTTCACTGTTTTCCTGTGATAAATAGCATGTTGTTTTGTTGATCATTTATTTAGCACAAAGATTTTAGCAAAAAACTTCAAATCATTAACTTTCATTATCAATTGCGCATCTAAACAAACAGAAAACGCACTGAACAAAACGTTTTGTCTTAACAGCTGTTCAGTGGTGTGTTTTACCACCTTTTTCTCTGAGCCTTCAACAGCAGCCTAATTTAGTATTGAGCTCGTAAGTCTTACGGGTAAAACACTTTTAATTACCACTTTAACTAGACTTTTAAAATTCTCTTTATGGGAAATGCTGCAAGCTCTGAAATTTCTCAACAGAATTGTGCTATCCAAATTGCAGGATTGTATTTTGGGATTAGAGCTTCATGATGTGGAGATCTGTAGGAACTTGATAGTAGGTATTAAATGCAGAGTAGCCTAATGGGCTCAAGTTGCCTCTTTTCTGTTCTTTTTCAAATAACATGGTTTGGCTTAAAGCACTACATGGAAAACTAATAACGGTTAACTTGGATCCTTCTAATATACTAAACAATTGCGTCAATGCAGTGAATATATTTTAAACCATCTTTATTGCAGAAAACTTTTTACAACGCTTTGAGAATTTCATTTTTTGAAGAGAGAACTGGATTATAGTTTTCTTTTGAATGATAGGTATGCCTGTGAAGCTTAGAACGTGTGTGCATTGCAATACGACGTTTACAAGTGCTGTTAGCCTGTCCAACCACTTACGCGCTTATGCACGAAAGAAGAGTGCTGGACTTTTGACTGGGACAGGTATGTTTTGTTACAGATGTAAAAGCAAGTCTGTCTATGATACATTTTCCTCATCAGACTGGACAAAAGCATATGTTAATTCAAAATCATTTTGAAGCTTCTGCTGGTAAACAATTTATTTGCCATAAAACTTCAGCAACCTGTAAGAAAAGATATGTTGCTGTTGTCCACTCTCGTGTCTGATTTTCATTCTTATTTATTTTGGATCCAACACTTAAGGTATGTAAGCAAAACTAAGAGATGGTTGCTTAATTCATTCTCCTGCAATACCGCAACTTCCAAACCAGCTAGTTGACCTTCTAACGAAGTGTTTCAAAGTACCTCAAAAATGAGGAGAGGAAAAAAAAACTCACAACAAACCAACAAGTAATTTTTACATTCTAGTACATACGATTGCCAATAATACAGTAGGTAAAAGAGGAAAAGCCAGTAATTTTACAATTTGTGTGTTTCTGACAACATATTCTATGTAGTTGGTTTTATTTCTTGTTTGGCTCAACTAAAAACTACCTGGTCTGTTGTGGAGTGAGTGTAGTGCAACCTTTAGCACTGCTATTAATGTTTTTTATTAAAAAACACTTCATTTTGAAATTCCTCTAATTTCATATTTTGACTCATTTCCAGAGACCTGCGGTTTGCTTGTCTCTAGGGAATTTGAGTTTACTTGGATTATTGTTGAGATTAGTGGGGTTTTGTGCAGTCGAGAGCAAATTGGGGAGCAGAGATGCAATATAGTGAGGAGAATTTGGAGATACAAAATCTGGAATATTCAGTAATTGAGAAGGGCAACCATCAGTTTTCTGTGTCAACAACCATGGACTTGTACATAATGCTTTGCAAAAATGCATTTTTAATTTTTTTTTTAATCTGCAGATGTAATTTGTTATAGTAAGAATGACAAATAAACTGAGTTTCAGGCTCTCTCTGCAGAATGCTAAAATAAATATTTTTACAAACTGGACCTGTGGCTGCCAGGTCTTATGTTATACTAAGTTAATGCTGTAACAAAGTAGATTTAGAAGGAAGTCAGCAGATGCAGTAATGTTCAATGTGTAGGAGTATATGCCTTTAGTTAGTGATTCTGAAAGTTTTCGTGTTTACTCAGTAGAAAGATGATGATAGTGGACTTCCTTTACCACTGCTGTGATTTGATATTAGCCCTGTGGTAAGTTACTTTGTTTACATACCTACTGGTGAAATATTTTTCAATATCTGTATATTTAAATTGCACATTGGAATCTTAACAGTAATTCAATGGAGGAGATACTGTGGCAAACAAGATAGAACACAAAGATTGGATCCCGGACAAGCTCCTTGTGCCTCAGCTTCCCGTTTGCTAAATGGGAAAAGTGAAGGTAGCTTGTTAAAGTGCTTTCAGGGATTTTTGTTTGTTTTCCTTAAGAAATGTATTTTACTAGAGAAATAATAGCGTGCTCATCAAAACAGCTGTTCTTTTTTAAAAGAACTGAAAGAAAGCTTCTGAGTCTTGTTTCACTGGACCTAGAGGTTTGTTTAAAATTAGATTAGAAACAAAATGAGGTTAGAAGCAAAGCCTTAAAAACAAGGTTGGAAACAAAACTTTAAAAAAGAATCTTTTGATTTCAGAAGCTGGCCTTGAGCCAGACAAATAGCCTGTACCATGTGGATAAAGGTCTTTCACTGAAACCAGTGACTTAGGCTTAAGTTATAGCTATAACATTAACAAAAACTGTATGTTGGTCGTGTAGCTTAATTATTCCCATTAAAAATGTTGTAGCTCTGCAAAGTTTGTAAACTTTGCTCATTGACTTTTCATTTGCACAAGCTCAGCGCAAGGCTTGTAGACCATTAAATGTGCTTTTAAACGGTGGTTTTACTTGATATTCCACTTGAAGCTTTGTGAAGAGAGTGATTTTAATGCACTAGCACACGCTAGTTTTAATTACTGCTATGAATGTCATTCTTGGAGACATCTCACTTTTTGTTATAAAAAAAGGTTGCAGTTGTGAGCAATTTCGAGATGTCTTTTGAATTTGGCCTCAGCCTGGAACCTGTGTGGAGACAATGAGGGTACGTTTATACAGGTTCCTCCTTCTGTTTACAGAAGCCTTTTTAAAGTCTCCTACAGTAAACATGACTACAGAAAAGAAATGTTGGTTGAGTGTTTCTGTTGGTTTCTTGCTGTAATTAAATAATTGTGTGTAAACGTGAATGCTGTAGTTCTGTGTGGCAGTTGTTATGGGAGCTATCTAGGCGTTACTGTTTAGTAAGAGAGATCCAGTAATCACTGCATGCCACCAAAGCGAGACCTTTCCTAGTGCTACGTTAGCTTGTGTACTAGTTTTCTGCTCAGTTTTTCAGTTTGTCTGCATATGTTTTTGATACTATTATCATACTCTGCTTTTCTAGCAGATGCCTTGCTTCTTCAGAGTCAGTAATCTGATCACATTTAGTTGAATCTTAGCCTTTTTTTTTTTTTCCTTTTCAAAAGCAACTTGACATTTTTATCAGTACAGTAGACATAGTTAAGCATAATGGCAATTTTTGAGAATGAACTTGAGAAAAACATCCTGGAAGTGAAACTTTCTAGGCTGTTGGGTGTTCAAGGTTAGTGTTTATTCAACTTAATTTGTGCCTGTAGTTATGCAGTATGGATCCACTGTATAGCAAACAGCTGTCTGGGTTCTTTTGGATAGTTCCTTGCCTTTTGTATTAGTGCTTACATGATGGTCCTCAAATGTCTGACTGGAACGTTATTTAAAACAATGTAATGATTTAAGCACTCATCTTGAGTAGATGCTGATTTCTGTTTATACCTGTTTGATGAATAGCAACACATTAGTGTTTCTCAGAGCACATGGCAAACTTGCTTCTTTCTTATTATCTTTAGAGCATTGGACAGACCTACTCAGTCTTCAAAATACATCTCGCTCTTCTTGGTACAGTTGTATATCCAGTTTCCTTCCTTCTCTTCTCTCTAGGCCTCTTCTCCAACCAGCCTCTTGATACTGTCTTGCACCCTGGCTTTTCACATCTTCTGTTTGTTGACTCTCTTTCACATACTTGGTCTCTTCTTACCAGCTGGCATCCTTTGGGAATCACCACTCTTTGGTCTGCTTCTGTAGACTGCTTTTTCAAAACTTTAGGAAAGAAAAATAAAATACAGAGCAAGGAGTCTGGCCTTTGAGTCAACAGTATGACTGAGGTAGCAGTTCGTGCACCCACTATGCTTCCAAATAGTTCCTAATGTTGCTTTGTCAAAATCGTTGTTTGGGGACGTTTACTGTGGAAGTACATGCAGCTACAGCAGAAATCTGAGCTCCACAGCCTTTGTGTGTCTTCATTCTGTGCTCTTACAGTTAAAACTGATCAATAAGCATGATGAATTGATTTTTGTATCCTATAAAATCCTTCAGAGAACAAATTACTGAAGAGGTTTCTTTAATGCATTTTACTGTGCAGTGGTGATGAGGATAGATACCAAGTGATTGAGTTGGAAAAATTAGTGAATAAATATACGAGACAGATAATTTGTTATTTTCACCTGGGTGATCCTGCTCTGGCAGGGGGGTTGGACTCAATCTCCAGAGGTCCCTTCCAACCCCTACCATTAAACGATTCTGTGATTTTATTTTTTTACTTCTTTTTTTAAAATGCTTGATTAGATTAATTGCACACATAAATGGTTCAACTCGTGTTAGCTTATGTACCCTGAGCCAAAAAAAAAAAGTCTGAATAAAGACCTAGCTTCAGTCTTCCTGAAATTAGAATTATTCCAGGTTGGGGGGCATCAAGAAGTGGAGTGTGCAAATTAGCTTAGAAACACGTCGGTTTTGAACCTCAAAACAAATGGCATGGCATGAAAGACCTCTCTCTAATAGAGACTTCTCTAATTCGTATTGTCATAGGCATGCTCATTTTAGCCTCCTATCTCCATCTGCTTGTAGTCTTTCTTGATAAGTGGTCACAGAAGTATAGAAGGTTTTTACCTAGCATATATTTTTATAACAAGTGTGTTCTGCCATTGAACTTGAGTGCCTCAAGGAGATTTCTCTAAAGTTTGATTGTCTTTTGTTTTGAATGTGTTGTTTCCTTGTGGTGTCCGGAGGTTTGATGATGGGCTATTACAAAAAGATTTTGAAATAGCAACTAGGAAACACCAGGTGGCCAAACTTGAAGGAAGAAGGCTTCTTCCAGAAAGAATTGGGCCTTCATGGAGAATGAAGGATGATAGTTTGGGAGCTGCGATAGCCACATAGCCAGTGTTTATGGTAGGTAGCTCCTGCCTCTCGCTGGCAATTTGCTGCAGTTTCCATGCAGCTAAATTATCCTTGGGCTGCTAAAAACCTGCTTTCTGAGGAGATCGTGTTTAGGCACTGGAAGTACAGTAACTGAGTTTTGGTCGGAACGTGGCTGTGCTTTCCTTGGGTAAGGCAATAGTGTGACTTAAGGCTTGTAAGCACTTGTAAGCATCGTATCGAGTATTTAAGTGTGTGTATTGACTGTATTTAAATTTGTTACTCTCTGGATGGATAAAAATTAAATTCATGTGACAGTTATTGGGACATGTCTCTGGCCTTGGAATTACAGGGGTTTTTTTATGGTCAGCTTTATCCAAATGTTGCTATTTCTCCACTTGCTTTCCTGCCTCATTGAAGTAACTTCAAACTGTATTTCTGCTGCTTTGTCCCCCCTAAAATATGACAGAATGCGTTCGATAGATCAAAAGACAAAGGGAACAAAAAAATATCCCTTGCAGAACGCGGGTTTAGTATTCTTAGTATTTGCTATCTTTTTTTAACAGCTTCTTGCTTGGGCATATCTACTTCCAATCTTAGCTGAGTTACTCTGAGAATGCATTGAGTGAATTTTCTCAGCGTCTTTTACTGTGATATTGTCTGAGGTTTTTGTTATGTAATTTCTGTGCTAGAGACTCCATCATAAATGGCTTGGAGAAGATGGCCATTCTTTTGTTCTCATTGTTTTCTCATTGTTCTTGGAAAAGGTACCTTTCCAGGAAGTAGAAACTGCCTCTCCTGGTATATTACGGCAGTTTCTCTGTGTGTTGCTGTCTGATTGCGCAGGAGTTCAGAGGTGTGTTTTATCAGAACATTGCACACACACACACGCCCATTAGGTTTCAGAAACTGTTGCAGGAGACCAATTCAGGTTTAGTAAGAAAGTGAAAGCTCTCTGAAATGCTTGGGATGTGTGCGAGTGGAATCAAATTTCTTGATGGGAATGAATGTCTTAAGTTTGCCAACATGAAGAAAATGAGTTAGTTCTTGTGTAAAATGCATGTAGGCTTCTCCAGGAGCCTGCTGTTTACTGCTTTTTAATTTTTTTGCTCATATCAACTGACATCAGATGCAACTCATGGATGGGTTTGCATTCAGATAATGCTCACTTCTGTTTCCCTCCTTCCTAAGATATTCTGCAAAATCAGCAATGGCAAAGCTTTTCCTGTAATAAATGCTTCAGATAAGTTGGCCCTCATGCAAATAGTTCTCTTCAGAGAATGGGTGTCTGGGTTTCAGTATTTTATCTCCTTATATTTCTGGTGATGTTTTTTCTGATGTTGTGGTATGTAAAATATTTATACTACTTGGTAGTTCCTACAGCCGGGAAGATAGTTAGCTTTTTTTCTTCCTAATTAATGAAGAATATGCTTTTGATGAGAGCATAAAGCTTTAAGAACTCCTTACCTATTCACTTTTCCAGAAATTGTCTTGGCTGTTTCTGTCTCTCTCTCACCTGCCACTGTGGGTTTACTGCCTTTATATCCAGACTGCTTTCACTGTTGCTATCAGGAAAAAAAAAATGCTGTTGAGCCTCATCTTCCTAGTGATGGCTTGACCCAGGGTCTGAAAGAAGTCTCTTTAGGTTGGTATCTGCTTTCTACCTGTTTGATTAGTTCTCTGGTACCATCAGACCTCAAAAATTCATTCTATTTTTTCTAGATACTATAGGTATCTTTAAATCTGGGAATGGAACTGGGAAAAGTCTGGTGTATCTACAAGTTAAAAGTTTGGCTACAGGGTAAAAACTTGAGAGGTGCTCAGTTCGACATAAGAAAAATGAAGGGTGCAATCAAGACTGTGTTCTTTAAATCAGCTTGTTTTACCTCCCCAGATGATGTCTTATGCTTCGGAATACTAAGAGGTTTATTCTTCTGGTTTATATTACAGGAGTCAAAACTTAGATGTAACATTTTTCTTTCAATTTTACTGTTAAAGCTGCTTCAGTAGCATAGCATTGTGCCTTTTTGGTATCAAGAATACCACTGTTTGTATCTTTCAGATTTCTGTGGAGTTCTAGTGTCAATGTCTTGTGTTTTCCAAGAGTGTAGATAGATACAACTTTCAGTTCAAGCAGTCCCAAACTTTTTCCTTGAGCTTTGTCACCTGTTTTCATCATAACAATATTAACTCGGTTTAATCTCCTCATCTCCCAACTTTGGCTCCCTCTCCAGGTTTTGTTACAGATTCCTATTATGCCTGCTTATGGGAGGTACAAACCTTGGTGCGAAGTGAATCCATTTGCTGTGCTTTTCTTGTTCACACACAATATTGTCATACATAGCTTCAAATGCTTGGACTGAATTTTAAACGTAGCCTTGCCATCTCTGTTGATTGTCCTAACACCAGCTCCCACTGCCACGGATTAATACATAACTTCATAAGATGCATTAGAATTCAGGCAGGAGTGAGAGGGAAGTGTCATTTGAAACTCTTAACTTGAAATTCTTAAAAATAAAAGGACAAACTTTTGCTTTATGTTGGGGGGGGGAAAGACAGATATTTTATTCAAACTAGAAGTTCTTGATTGTATTAGCTGAAAGCTGCAACTTTCTGAAGTTGTAACATGTTTGAACAAGAGTGGTCTTAAGGTGGTACTTCAACTGCAGAACAAGTTCCAGGATTCTGACAGTATTTTATGCATGAAAGGGAATTTCCAGTGGTGCTTTGCTTCTGTATAATTCTGCCATAGGTTAGTAAGTGCTTGATGATAATATAACAACAGTTTAATGATGAATGTCAATTATCTAGTCTTTTCAAGAGCAAGCACTGTGCTATATGAAAAAAAAAAAAAAGCTTTGTGTGTTTTGCCAGTAAATTTCTTAAAGCACGCTGTAATTGTTTAGGATTTACGTTATAATTAAATGTAGAATCACGAGGAGGTAGATGTCTTTTCAAATGCTGCTATAGGGGATGTTTACTAAATATCTCCGATTAATACTCGTTGAAGTATCACTTTCACATATGGCAATTTCTCTCTTCTTAGCTTTAGACTGTAAGCAAAAGAAGTCAAGGTCAAGATCTGGAAGCAAGAAAAAAATGCTGCCATTACCTCATAGTGCTGATGAAGTTTACATACTCAGATGCAGGTACATAACATTATTTTAATTGAAAGAACACGTTCTTAAGAGCTTGCTGATTTTGATCATAAGAAGATTTAAGGTTTACAGATGTGTTTGTAGTTAAATTGAATAATAAGAGGGGGAAGCGGCTGCCTGTTTTAATTAATTTGAACAAGAGGATTTGAATCAGTGACACCTGGATATTAGGTTGCCAACATTTTCTCTAGGTAAAAATCTCACTGGTCGGGTCTGTTTGATATTCTGCCCTTTGAAAGAAACTTACCTAAAAACAACAGATTGTTACTGCTAGTGTTAAAAATGTAATAGTGTAAGATGTATAAACTGCAGGGGGCTTGTGCTCACAGCTAATACAAATTAACTCAAGTTTCAGCTGAAATACATAAAAACAAACTTCCCACTTAAAATGTCTTCATTTCATAACTTTTCAGTAGAGCTCAATGTATTTTGACAAAATAATTTTAATATTTGCATAGGTTTTGTGGTCTGGTCTTTCGAGGACCTTTGTCTGTTCAAGAAGACTGGATAAAGCACTTGCAGCGACACATTGTCAACGCAAATCTTCCACGGACTGGAGCTGGCATGGTCGAAGTCACATCACTACTTAAAAAGCCCGCTTCAATTACTGAAACTTCATTTTCTTTACTGATGGCAGAAGCAGCATCATAGAACAAGGAAACATTTTCAATTTTAATTGGATGTAAATTTGAAATACTTTGTCTTTTTTAAATAAATTGCTACACTAAATTATGTTTATAAATGCTAAAGACAGAAAAATAGAGGAAGTGGATTACAGTAACATCAAAACAAATTGAATACTTAACAGTTACAGTAAGTAGTCTTTATATTTTATATAGGGTGGAAGATGTGTTTTTAAGGTTTATTATGTTTTTGTCAGTTACTGTGCTCACTATCAGTACAAGACCATTACATGTATGGCAGCCATTTTTTAAATTGTTGCACATGGGTACTTAAAAGACAGATTTTAATAAAACAAAAGAAACCACGTTCTCTTCAGTGTTACCCAAATCAAGGCTCTGTTTATTCCAAAAAGAATTACATAGTAAAATAAGATATTATTATATTTTGTTTGTATGTATGTAGTGTTTTGTATAATACCAAGAACTGCTAATACAATTTACTCAACTTAGGGCATTAAATATCATGTACTTCATAGTTCAAGAGACTGTTTCATTCAAATAGGGCAATTAGTACTATTCTATCTAGGTGTGTAAGTGTTTTTTTTAAATCACATGAGGCTTTTTGTACTAAAAAGTGGAGGGAAACTTGTTTAAACAAATTTCTAAGAGAAATATGTACATAATACTGGAAATTTGTGGTAAGGAAATATTCTTTACTTCAGTTGCATTTCTCACTGACAATAAAGTGGTGCATCCATGCTACCTCCTACTTGTCAACAAAGATCGTATTTACCCTTACGTTTTTGTATCATAGTAGATTCAATCCAACTTTCTTTATTACAAAGCATCTTTTTGTTAACAAGTTTGTTTCTTTATGATTTACTTAAAGTCTGACTTGCTTACAGAAGTTTGCCTCTCTACTATTTTATTTAACACTGTAGAAATGTACTAATAAGCATTGCTCACTACACGGTTAGAGTAGACTTTTCATTTATAATTCTGTTTAAAAGATTGATCATTTTAGAAAATTCGAACACAGATTGAAATGTTTCTACATATGAAGAGAATGTTTACAACTTAAATTTTAGAGCTTGTTTTGGATGTGATTATATGTATGAAAACTGTAACACTATGCTCATGCTAAGGACCTACTTACAGAAATACTGAAATAAATGTGCTGTGAGGATGGAAATATGGTGCAGGTGTCTTGGTCATGATAAATTGTGTTTGTTCATTTAAACTGTCTTCAGAACACGACTTTTGTTTAAATCAAATCAGATTCCTCTACAAATCAATTTTGTATGCAAGTAACATTTCTTTTTGCTCATATAGGGTAACAGATACTGTAGTTAAGCCAAGGATATGCATTGATATTTTCTTTATATGTAAATAAAGTTAAAAGCAGTTAAAACAAGAGGAGTATTTTGGTAGAGTATATACATACCTCACTGCCAGTGAAATTGCTTTCCTATGGTATATCTCCTTACCAGAAAAATCTCTAAATAAAAAGGTTTAAAGAAAATCTAAATGTCTATAATGTGAAGCATTTATTTGCATTGTGTGAATTAAGTTTGTGAAATTGATTTGTCTTGCTTGAGATGAGAATTTTCTCATGATCTTAAGTAAAAGTACATTTACTTGCAATAAACTGACTTGTTCACAGACGCATTACATTTGACTGGTGGAAAATATGAATAACTGTCTGTCTTCCTGTATGTGCTCAGTTCAGAGTTAACACACGAGGCTCCTTAATGTTCTGAGAAAATAGGTGGGCTAAAAATGCACAGCTCTACAGGACAGTCCCAAGACAAGGCTATCCTGGCTCTGTCAAGGTCATGATTAAATTAGTGCTATTGGGTGTTTTACTGTACAAGTTGCTACAGATGACTTGAGCTTTACTGTCAACATTTACTCCCTTTTTTAACTGGAAAAATCTACATCAGTACATTTAAAGGCTGAAGGAAAAAAATACTTTTGAGATTTTAGGGAAGATAACAGGGATGTTGAGGTATATTGCAGACTAACAAGTTTCTAAATTTGTGGGTGATTGTGAGATTTGTTTATACTCTGTGAAAATTTAAGATTTTCAGCGATGTGTTGAAACAGAATAGAGGGAAATGATCAAATCACCTTGAATGTTTATAATGCTTTAATAGAGTGCTTGTTTACCCTTCTCACCAAAAAAGGTGCTTGTGACAGCACCATATTTTGTGGCTGTTTAACAGATGAAAAAAATCAATTAAGTGCAAATGATATTTATCTAGTATTGTTAAGAATGCTTGTAAGGTGAAGCCATACTGTGTGGAATTTAGCAGTAGCGAATAATAATAATAAAAAATCTTATTAGGTCCATAATAATAAAAGCCTAGCTAATTCTATTTAATTCATTAAACCCCAATACCGAGCTGCTTTGTGTAACGCTAAAATGCCAGGTTGTGTCTGATGAGTTTCCAGGCCTGAGGAGTTTCAGGAATGAGATTCTTTTGGTGAGGAGCAGCAGTTTTCAGCAGCGTGCTTTCTGAGGGGCTGCGCTGGAGCTGGGCGCCCTGCCTGCGTCAGGTCCGTGACAATATAGTTTGAAATATATATGGAAGTTCTAGAACTCTTCTGATTGTTGAATTAATTGCATATATGGTTGGTAGGGACTGAATTAGCTAAAAAAAAAAACCCCAAAAAACTCAAACAAAAAAATAAAAATAATTGAGTACCCTTAAGCTTCTAGGCCTCAAGTTGGGGCTATTTATTTTCTTGGTTTCTGTTGTTTGGAAGTACAGATGTTCTGTCACTTCCTACAAGGAGATATAAATCTCCCCTTCCAGGGTTAGAGAGATTCTAAATAATCTGGTAGAAGAGAATTAATTAAGTTGGTCACTTTATTATATGAATCTCATGTTTTGAGATGTGAGGCTCTATGGTGGTCTGTGCTAAAGAACTGGGCTTCAAATTGCACGTGCAAGCAAGAGTTAGTCTGTTGACGTTGGCTAAGTTGCTTTGGGGTAAAGCTGCAGCAGCGTAGTGATTTTTGTTTGGTTGATTTTTGGTTCCTTATCACAATCGTACGTGTTTCTGGAGTTACCCTATTTTCTGGTAAAGGTGTCTTAAGTAGTGGTCTCTGGAAAAATTACAAAGCCATTTACAGAATGCTTAGAGAAGCCTGAGAAATGGTAGCAGACCATCTGCAGCCACATTGTGTAAGATGATTGCCCGCATCCCCTAGTCCCAGTGATACTTCCAAATCATCTTCAAAAATAAAAACTGTTTGCATTCCTTGAATTCTGCAGGACCTTTGAAAGGTGATTTTAAAGTGCCTGTGGTAGGTGCTGCCAAGCAGTAGTGTGTTCAGGCTGTGTGCATGGAAAACGGGAGATGGAGGTGACTAGATAGCAAATGTTGGCTCACAAAGATCCCTGGGCGTTTAACTCCTGTCTGCCATATAGTGCTCCATATGGATTGTGTGAATTATATTAGGTGGGCTGCTCCCACAAGCCAAGGCAGTCCAGATGATCTGACTTGTGCTTCCCCAGGGCTCACCTTACCCAGCCCATGTTGTTGGGAAGTTAGCTGCTGACTCTTCTTGATGGGGGAAGCAGCACAGGCCAGACGATAGCTAACAGCTAACGTCAGCTGCTGGGGAAGGAGGGTGAGCACCCAACGTGCCAGAGGCGGGGATTGCAGCAGCTGGGGTTTAGGTCCAGGGACAGATGTTTTGTATTTGAGCTATGTGCCTGTTCAAAGTCCTACCTTTTCAGCCACACTCAGGGAAATCACCAAGGTCTTTGAGGTAAGTGGATCACAGGAGGAACGTGAGTCGTGAACTGGGGCTCAGAGATGCGCTGCATCCGTTCAAAGTTTGAAAAGGTCAGTGTCGTGGGACTGAGAAGGGGAGAACTGTTCCTGCAAAGCTATTTTGACTCTAGTGCTTTTTCTGGGCCAGTTGTTCTAGATTTCCTACCTGTCAATAGTGCTTTCTAGAGGGGTTCTTAATTAAATCTTCTGATTCTGAAAACCTACAGAAGATAAAATGTTGGCTGAACAAATGTGGAAAAATAACAGTGAATAACAAGTATTTGCTTTTAATGCAATGGTCAGGGCTGTGAATGAAGCCTGTTTAGTTGAGCATTATGGTTAACAGACTTTTCCACTTTTTATCCCAGTAGTTAATGGCCTGGATACTTAAACGCCTGTTTCATTAAAAAAAAAAAAAAAAAAGAAAAAAGAAAAATTGGTTTATATACTTTTGAAATTTTTTTTAAAGAAATCTTTTTAGGGTGGTACTTTAAAAAGCTGACTGCATTATGATTTCAGAGATTTCAACCCACCATGCTTTGTAGGTGCTGTTCCCTGATACATGGGTAGCAATTTTGATGTAATGGAAACATTTGGCCATAGTGCCAGGTCTGTAATCTCTTGCAATAAAATGTTCCTTTTTAACACCACAGGCTTCTTGGTGTTCTTCCCGTTGGGCGGTGAGCTGCACGGCACGCGTCGCTTACGCCAGGTGCTGCCCGAGTAGGGGCATGGCGAGGCAAAGAGGGCAGTTCTGCTGGCTCTACCCCTCTGAAAACTCGGAGGTGAGGCAGGGAGAGGGAGCGGGTATTCACATTCCAGTACTGGAGACCAAGGATGGGGATTGGTGGTGGAGGGAACATCACCAGAACCACAAATCTGAAGCCAAATTGCAAATACCAAAGGCTCTTTCTCATCTACACCTATCTTCTACCTTCTTGCTCTGCACCATCTAGTTTTGCTGGGGATACCTTTCCCAGTTTGAAGCAGGTTTTTCTTGCAGTGCTAGCTGTGGAGGCTCTCCTACGCGTACCTGGGAAAAACCCAGTCTGCCTGGCACTCTGCGGTTCCCCGGAGTCTCCTGCTGCAGCGTGAAAGGATTCATTGCCAAACCACAACCATTCACACACCTGCAGTAAGAACAAAACCGCAGAGGTTGGTCCAGCTTGGCATAAAAGACTGTTGGGGTTGATGGTTCCTGGTTTTTTGGTTTGGTTTTTTTTTTTTCCTGTTTAAAGAAGGGCTGGAGTGGGGGTTCCCTCCACACTGTCTTGCTAGGGTTGATGCTCTGGCACTGCTTGTTTTCATTTCTAGTTGCACTAGAGACTGATAACCGTATTTTAAAAATCAAACCAAGTTTTAGTGCCTGATTCCCCTAGAAAAATTTGAATATAAGCCAGCTAATAGCCGTTCTATAAAACTTCTTAGTCATAAATGCATCAAATAGAAAAACCTTGTAGTCAAGTAGCTGGACCAAGTAGCTGCAACAATTTCCCTTCAGGGAAGTGATGCTGGCTGCCTTTAGCTCAAGTGCAGGTAGCTCCAGTGGGCCCAAATGAGAGGTGGAACAGTCTGTGGGGTGTGTTGCTGGTCATGAAGATGGTTTGCGCATGTTGGCTGAAGACTTAAGTGCTGTTACTTTGGCTAGAAATAGAAATTACAATAAATGCATCCCTGTAGGGATGCTCTTCTCTAGGGAGAGTTGAAGTTTGTTATAAAATCTCTGAAAGACTTTTTTTCATGCAGGCTTTGTGCACACTTTTTACTACAATTAAAACCCAAGCATACAGCATCCTTGGTAACTGCGAACCCAGAGACCTCAAAATTACAACTCTTACTGTCCAGTAAGAGTAACACAGGGAGCACTGGAGCCTTCTCAAAGCTTCCAAAGTGCTTCTACTATACATGTTGTACAAATTGCAACACAGTTTGGCTTCCTATCCCATATTTTCACTTAAAAAGTACACCTTTTAAGACCTAAGGCTTACATACCAAGTGATGACGATCATCCATCTGTTTTTGTCAGAGACCTGCAACATGAAACACTCTTATGTGCAGTTTCTGGTAAGTGTTCCTAAGTATAGTCTTACCCCTTCTTGAAAAAAACCTGTTTATTTGAAACTGGAAAGTTCACATTTAAACATTTGATTATGTATTTTTAAAGCTACAGCAGCTGTGAATCATGTTTGTAAGTCTCTGTGAATCTTGTACAAATCCATCCTTGCTGCTGTAGCAACAAATGCTGAAGCTCTGAATCCAATTGTGCTCTTTGAAATGGTTTCAGAAAAGAAGTGACTGATAAAGCAGAATGCAAGCTAAGGCCATTAACCTGTGTTTTAACCAAATAAGGAAGAGCACGTCACCCAGGTACAAGTCTTGCTGACAAGAAATAATGCTTTTGTCTGTCACGTCCCTGGAAAAAAAAAAACAACAACAAAAAAAACGCCAAACCAAAACAAAAAACCAAAAACAACAATGAAAAAAAAAAAATCCGTGTGAAAGCAGGAGGAAGAAAATAGTATTATTTAGATAAAGGAGCGAGGGGGAAACATTTTTGCAAACAAAAACCCCATAGGTTGGAACAGAAACTGCAAACAGGAGAAGACAGTATAAGCCTGGGGTTGACACTTGTTCAGTAGTCCCTGAAATCCAGCTGATGGCTGTATTTGCTGTGCCTCCAAATCGTCAGGGGTGGGTTTGTGTTCCTGTCACTGAGGAGATTAGGGCAAACATTATCTTGATCTGAACAGCCAAGGAACAAGTTTTAACCCCAAACTGTTAAAAAAATAGGCAGTGACAGGGAAAAGAGGTTTTAAATCCAATTTCTTGTGTTGAAAGTCAGCTGCACCCATTCCCTTTGCCAGCTGGAGTATGTTTATTGGTGCTTTCTAAGTGCTGCATATAAATCCATAGGCACTTGGTCCAGTCATGAAGGAGCATCAGCTGCTCTTCCCACGTATGGCCCCAGCCCACAGATTTGGTACTGAAATCTCAGTTTTCCAGGTTCTGTTCATGTAGGGATTGCCATTCACTGCCTCCAAAACAATCTCTGCTATTTGGCATCTATCATTTTATAACATTCTCTTTTCATTAAGATAACCTCCACTACAAAGCGCAGCATTCTCTGACTGCAGCTGCCCACGAGTGCTAAATGACTAAAGACCCTGACCCAGAATGTGAGTGTTCTTCCAGGATCCCAAACTCATTTCTTTGCCCTCAGGCCCATGTTCCCATCTGGGGACAGTACTTAGCCATGTCTCACTGGGTTGCTAACCTGACTGTTTTCATTATCTTCATTCCTAGCTTGGTTTGTTTTTCCTTTCCTCAGTTTTTGCTTATATCTACATTTGCTTTTTCTTCTTCATTTTTCATCTCTCTTGTTCTTTTGGACTTTATTTTACCGCTGGCTACCAGTGATGAAGCTTTTTTGGGAAAGTCCTATAAGCTATATCACTGTGAACACGGAGTACTGCTTAGTATTCTTAAGATCATAGCTAATGGCCTGATTTCTCATTTATTTTCTATGGAGACAGTAGCTGTCTGTACCTAAAGTGGTGGTGGGAGGAGAAGATGTTTAGATTTTAGAGTGACTTTGGAAGTCAAAATTACTTAAATGAAAAAAAAAAGAACAAAAATCTGAGATTATACATTTGGTATAGATAGCATGAAATTATTAGGAAATTCAAGTGTGATTTCAGACTTAGATATAGAAATGCAGCATGAGGATGTAAGCAGGCCCTTCCACTGCCAGCAGCAAACAAAATCAGCACCCTACAGGTTTCTGTCATTTCCTGCAATATGCAGCAGCTGGCCCAGAATTTCCTGAAGGGCAGGGAGAAGAGAGGGAAGCTTTCCCGTTGCTCCTGCTGGCACACACATTGTATGCTGAGTTCTGGAAGTCGTATGGTGGTCTGGACAATGTTTTCTTTATGTGACCTCAGACATGGAAAGTGGCAGGCATGTTATGCAAAAGTATCTACAGTCTGGATGTGTATGATACCTGCTACTGTAACAGACAGGTACACAGTGGACACATTTTTTAATCTTGAAGCAGTAGGTGCTTATCTTGCTGTTGTCTTCCAGGTTCCAGACATCTCCCCTACCTTGACACACTGAAAATGTCAATCCTGGCTATCTAGTGCTAGGCACTTAGCTAGTGTCCTGGTCTGACAGAGATCTCTGAGGGGCCAGGGAGAGCTCCCCATCCTCAAGCAGCCAAGGCTGAATCTGAATTTAGGTGCTTTATTTCGGCTTTCTGTCTCTGAGAATTTGACCGAAGCTGGCAAATCTGTTCTGCTGTTGCTGTTACTACTGTGCCCAGAGAGAAAGCTCTGACCAGCTTGGGATCGCAATAAAAATAGAGCAGTTGCTGAAAATTGAACCAGATGTATTCAGCTTCAAGTAGTTCATACTCCCAGCTGCCAGCTATTGACAGCACATGCTGCCTGCAGTCACCACTGGTATTCGCTGCTGTCCTGGGGAGCTCATTTCTTATCAGAGAAAATCTGAGCACTTTCCTTACTTTTTTTGAACTTTCCCAGCATGTACTTTCTCTTTCAGTCCCTTTCCCCTGCTCTCAGTGGGGTGTTAGCTGTGTCTAGAAAGGTTCTTGTTAAAAGTCTGTGTTAATTCTAGAAGACTTGCAAAGGTGAAATTTCTTACCCCTCTTCATCCTACAGAGCTAAACCACTTCCCTGCCTGGAGGTGGCCACTGCTTGCACAGGTTAACAAGACCTATCTCTAGTTCTGTACCTAGGAACTAAATCAAATAAGAATAAATGTAGTCTTTCACCGTGTCAGTATTTTGCCTTGGTTAACAACAAAATTATTTTGGTCTTACTTAGGGAAGCTGTGGAAACAGTAAGGCAGTATGAAATCATCATGGTGTTTAGATACTGTTAGAGCTGTAATTAGAAAACGGAGAATGGCAAAGCCATGGACAAGGGCAGCAGTGGTGCTTCGGACACACCAAAAAAAAGCCACATCCTAGTCCTTACATTTTCATGAACATTAAGCCAGCCAATAAAGTCCACGTGCTCTCTGACTTCATTAGTGCTGGGAACTAATTGGATAAGAAAGAGGAATTATGGCTACTGCTAAAATAAATGTACCAGAAAAAAATGGTGTAAGTCATCAGAAGTTAGTAAAATTCATGTCCTTTAAAATGCTCTATTTGAGAAGTTAATAGGTGGAGAATAAGAAGTGTAAAATGTACTATCTTTGTAAAACAGGTGCAGCTGACAACTGACATGGAAAAATATATTGGTACTTCAAGGGCAGGTATTATGTAAGAAAATAGCAAAAGTGATTAAACTACTTCAGGGATCATAAACAGATATATCAGCTGTTTCTGAAAATGCATGTAAACCTGAATATTCTGTTCTCTCTCTTCCAAACAAAAAAAACCCCAACCCAGTTTATGCTATAGTATGGGAAATGTAAGATTAAAAGGAGTTATCTCACAGCAGTATTTTCATTAGGATTGTGCAAGATAAGTTATTCACCATAAAATGAGAGGAGGAGTAAACTGTGGAACCTGCATGTGCTGCAGTAAGGCTGGTAATTAGGATGCAAAAAAAAAATCACAAGAGGGTATGTAATAAAAGAAAGCTTTAATGTGATTTAAAAACCATGACGGAGTTGCATTCAGTGACAACCTGGTCAGTTGGAGCAGTGAGACATCCTCCTCTACGGGGATGTGTTCCTGCAAGAGGCTTCTGCACCCGCCATCTGGCTCAGCTGCAGGAGCGCAGCGCGGTGAGAGACACGTAACCCGGTGGGACACACCAAATTTGCTTTAACGTAAGCACAGCATCTTCTCATAAGCAAAAGCTTGAATTATGGCCCTATTTTTACCTCATGTGGGAGTATGTCATTCGTATGAGATTAAAACCAAATACAGCGTCTTTTGGACATATGCCAATAAATCTCCTTCACATACTTTCATTGCTCACAAGTGCAGTGGGTGAGGTACGTGCTGGGCAGGGGGGGCTGTAGAGAAGCACTACACTCTTGCTCTAGAAAGTTGGTGAAGGTGTAACAAACATCCACAGTTGCAGAGGCCCAGCAGCGGGTAGGATGTGCAAGCTGGACTACCTTTCTCCGTGGCTTCTATTTAGCAGAGTACTTCTGCTTTTAAGTCCTTCAAAAAAGGCACTGGGTTTCCCATTGCCCATATTTTACCTGGTTTTTTGGTAATTGATGTTTCATGTCATCAGTGTGTGACTTGTGGGTAGTGATTTATTTGCTTCCTCTGCTAAACTTCCTGTGCCATCTACTAAAGGTTCCTCTGTGCATGTCGCTGTCCTTTAAAGCATAACAGATTTATTTACTTTTCACTGCTCCTCAAACAGAGACCATCTTTCTTCTGAAGTCCCAACCCAAGCCACACTGTGCTCCTCCTGGGAAGCAACTTCTTTGAGAATGGATCTCAGTCAGTCATTTCTCTCTCTGCTTTTCTTGTCAGCCCTTGTCTTGGCTCTGATGGGAACAGTCCCCTTACATCTCCTTCCTTCTGATAGTACCATTTTGAAAAAAATGGCTTTTTTTCCTTTCATGACATACCATTTCCATGCCTGGGCATAACATTGCCTCTATTTGTAAGGCTCTGTTTGGGACATACAGTTTTGTTAGTCAAAATTATTCTGTGAAGTAAACAAGTAACTGGATATTCTATAAGCCTAACAATCCTATAAACAGTTTCTACAAGTTAAATATTTTTCATTTTAATTTGATTATTTAAATTAAGTGGTGTGTTTGTTTGGGTTTGTTTTTTTTTCAGAAAATAGATGTATTTTAGCTTGTTCACCCATGTAAAGAACAAGCTACAGGGACAAAAGGCATACTTCAAAGGCAAATGAGTTACTAGAGTTGCTGAAATCATAACACTTCACCTGTATAGAGAGGAATGCCCAGATATGTCAGTAAAGCAGAAGTTAGATAATGTTTGGAGACTCTAGAAAGATCTTCTCAGCTCTTCTGTGAACAATCAGTACCGAGAATGGTTTATTCCAGCCAAACACATTTGACTTGTCTCTTCCGTTTGCTTTTTCACAGCACAAACAAGGCAAAAAGCTGTTTCCTGCCCCACTTGGGCTGATGCAGCAAAAGCTTTCACCATATGAAATGCCTGAAGGCAACGAGCCTTGGTCATGGATGACATTCTGATGCTGAAGAAATCTGGGAAGTGAATTGGTCAAATGGGATCAATGACCTATGCTAAGGGCTACCTGTGTATTCCTTTGTGCGGAGGCAATAGTAGGCAGAGCAGAGACAAGGACCCAAAATCCTGCAAGACTGGTGATGCTTGCAGAGCAGAAGGTACACCATCTTGTTTTCCCTCCTCTTGTTTGTCCCAAGTCCTGTTTGCAAAATTAACTATTCTGAAATACATTGGAGCCTGGTGGCATTTAATGGGTGGCTGCTGCTGCTCAGGATGCGAACTTGTTTTCCTCCTTTTAGGTTGTGATTTTCCTGTTAACCTACATTTCACTCATTTCACATGTTGATTTTCAAGCATAATGAATACTCTGAAATGAGTGTCATCAGGAGAGGAATCAGATTATCTCTTTAAACTCCGCTGTGTGTGATCTGGAGTAAATGAGAGGGCTGACACAAAGTTTTTGGGCCGTGTGTCTCAGCCGATGGAGATACTGGCCTTCTGTTTCTCTGTGTACAACTGGGATACTCAGTTATTTCTGAAGAGTTGCCCATCATGTTGGATGTTGGTGCTGCTCATCTTAAAGAAAGTTGTTAGAGAACCACTGGTCAGAATTTTTCTTTATACTCCATGAGGTTGGAGGTAGGCAATGGTACAAATATCCACTGTGAGAACAAAATAGGATAATATGTAAAATTTTCAGTGGTGAGTAGTCAGTCTCCAGGAGATTGAATTTCTAATTGTCCCAGTCTGTGTTGAAACATGTCATCAGGATTTAGGGGAAAACATCTGTTTTCTGTAATAGTCCAGTAACATAACTTCCAGACCTCAAGGTCCTTTCCAGCGCCTGTATATAACCAGTGTAGATGAATCATTAAGAGGTGATGCGATACACTAATTCAGACACTGGATCTAACAATTGCATTGGGATAGAAATTTTATCAAGCAGGCTGATGCAGGTATGGTCTCTATCTTCAACATACTGAGCAACAACTGTGGCAAAATGAGAAAGCAACAGCTGACCACCTATAACTCATTTAATGTGTTCTGCAATAAGCCTTACAGAAAAATTTATGGAGCATATGGGCAAGAAATGTTCATGGCCTTATGTGCCTGCAATTTTTTGTAAACAGATACAAGTGAATGTATCTCAGGAATTCCTCACTGAGGCTCTTGGGTCATGTAAAAACATAAAATGGGTCTGCTGGAGAGGATTCTTGAGCTTTGAAATGAAACCATCATGGATGTGATGAAAACTAATGCTTGTCACTGTTACATAGGTAGCATTTGTTCATCTGATACACCTTATAGAAGATCAGGACGATGTAATTAGAGCATCTGGTGCACCACGTGAGACGAAATTAAGAGTGCCCCATATGGGGTTAGGAATAGGGGAGTTCTTTGCAGGGATTGTCGCTAGCCAATGAAAGCATTAATGTTTGACTCTTCACTTCAAAGCAGGATGCCAGTAGGATCACGTTAATGCATTGCCCATGATTCTGTGGATGAACTCCTGGGCCGTGATCCTGAATCACATCAAAACTGCATTTGAGCTAACTGGTGGAGATGTAAGAGAGCAGGGCGAGCAGGGTTTTCCTTCCTTTCTGGATCTGTTTGTGAGAGCAGCTTGCAATGCAGCACCGGTGCTGCACAGTGTTTCCTGGGCCAAGGACAGGCACAGGCTAGTGCAGGCAGCAGGACACTGGGAAATCTGTGCTGTGACTCCTCAGCACCCGTGTTTTTCCTTACTAAAGAGCTCTCATGAGAAGCAGATGTAGGTTTTTAGTGGTTTTAGTGTTGCAGGCTAGAGAAGGCAGCTTTGTGCCCACAGCTGGGTGTGCCCCCTCCTTGTGCCAGGCTTCAGGCATCTGCAGGCTGGGGATGCATCTCTAGGCTTGAGGGCACCTGACTTGCACTGGCTTTCTTCAGTGTTTGCAATCACTGGGAACCTTCATTACAAAAAAGTTTGGGTTTTCCCTTTTTTTTCCTCCCCTCTCTTGCACGATTTCAGATTAAAAATACCATGAGAAGAAAGGCTGTTACATTTTGTGTACCATTTAATTTTTTTGATTGATACAATATGAAACAATGAGCATACATATACACACACACACACTTACCCATTCATACATGCACATGAAACGCAGAGAATTTACAGTAGCATTTGCTCACTGACTTAAGTGGGTATAAAAATCCCAGATGTTTATTACTTTTGAGATGAAGGTCTAAGGTTACCTTGATGGGTTGTGATTCATATTATTCCCCAGAAGCAGCCATTCATTACCTGTTTTAATTTCTAACTCTAGTAACTCCACAGTCTTTTATCATTTCTAAAATCAGTGCATTGCAGAGACAAAGTTAATTCTGGAAGCAGTGGTTTCCCTTCACGTGCACACACAATCAGCTCTGTGATGACAGTGCTTGCAAATGCCCTGCTCCTTCCTCCCACCTCCTGTCTCTTTAATTAGCTCTTCAAGAAAGAAAGCATCTTAGTTTTGGTACTAGCAACTGCACATGAAGCTTCTTCTCAGTAATAAATAGTAATAATCAGAATGATGGTTTGTACTGGACAACAATAAATCTGCTGCCCGAGCTTCATGCCAGAGTGAGACTGGTTAAGTCATGGGGAAAGTAGGGGACAGGAGACGTCACAGGGATATCCTTAGCCAGTTTTATGCCATGATTTAATTCTTGTCCGAGAACAGCATCAGAAGATTTGTTTTATTTAGTGTATTTGAGATTATTAGCTATGAGAAGCAAGATACGGTAAATTATATAGTCTACAGAGCATATAAGTGTGATATGAGAATTCTGTTACTGATGTATGAGAAGAAAAGGCCTGAAGCCCTGTTTTATTATTCTGTAAATATGCTGTGCTAGAGGCTTTTAAAGCAAGATGAAAGTAGAGGGGTTTTTTTAATGTTCATTACAAAGGAGTCCTTCTCACACTTAGATGGGTGAATCCCCTTCTCCAACTGTGACTTCATGTGGCCACTTGTTTGGAGAGTCCCCAGAGGTCAACCCTAATAAAAAGTTATCAAATGTGGAAAAGTAGTGGACTTCTCAGTAATCAAAGTCTCCTCGTAAGAAGTGCCAGGTAATATATTTACCTTCTAGAAGTAATAGAGAAAGAAATTAATAAAGAACATTATTTTCAATAGGAATATATAGTAGAAAATATTTTTTAGATAACACTATTAAAATTATTAAGATAATTTTTTAAATGGCAAAAAATGTAACATTGAGATGCCAAATTTTCCTAATAAAAAAAAATACTTCAGCTGATCTCATTGGTGATACAAAAATGATGCATATGAGCTACTGTGCACAAAGCTTCCCTGCAAAGCTATGCGTAAGGCTGAGTGTTTGACATGTTCAGTTCTATACTCAATATAAAACAAGTGTAAGCTAACTAATTATGGTTAAAAGACACACACAAAAAAAAAGGTGACAAGATTGTAGTAAGTACATATTAGGAAACCCTTCTTAACATCAGTCCTTCCTAACATCACCAGCAATTTGCAATAATAGACAAAAATTGATTAGGGGAGTAATTGAAAATTGTAGCAAATTGTGGTTAGAAAAGTGGGAAGAGATTTAGGCTTAGAGAAGTCTATTTATCTGAACTCAACTTTTTCTCTTTTCTTCTTCTCTGCTTCCCCTTCTCTCTTCCCCTTCTCTCTTCCCCTTCTCTCTTCCCCTTCTCTTCCCTTTCTTTTCCTTTTCTCTTCCCTTTCTCTTCCCTTTCTCTTCCCTTTCTCTTCCCTTT
>JANVCC010000034.1:16409684-16412184 GCA_025345505.1 Todiramphus chloris collaris
TCTTTTTTTTTTTTTTTTTTTTCTTTTCTTCTTCTCCTTACAATTAACTTGTCTTTATCTCTCTCTTTTCTTCCTCCAGCCTGACTTTGACTTTCCATAAAAGCAAGAGCTGACACGATGCTAGGTGGTGGATTGCCGCGCGCTATTTTTAGAAAGCATCTGGAAGCGAAAATGTCCTTAGGAATCCGGACTGTTTTGTTGTAAATGTCCCTCCAGTCCCAGCACTGTAAACGTAAACGCTCGTTGCTGAGACGTGCCAGCGCTTCACACTACCTAGGAGAGCTGGGTACAGACGGGTTAGGGGAGCCCCTTGTTAACTCTGCGGCAGTTCCCGGCGCGGGTACGGTTAGGGATGTCACATGAGAACTAGAGGTGCCTTTGACAGTGCTGCCCAGCACCGTGGCGATGTGGCTCTTGAGCAGCTTGGGAGGGGGGGTGTGCGCGCAGCAGCACCGCGGGTTTGTCCCCGCCGCTCGCACCCTCTCCGCCCGGGGGGACTGGCGCGTTGCAGGCACCCCTTGCTTGGTGCAGAGCTCCTCAGCCGCGAGGTTCACTGTCCGCAGCCCCGCAGAAGGCCACTCCCCTTGCGTTTCGGTGGAGCAAGACCCGCTCCGTCTCTGCCGGAGCGCACCTGCGGCACGGACGGAACTCTTCCTCTCTGCTAAACGGGGTCTCGGCCGTCGGGGCTTGGCCCCTCGGGGATGGGAACGAGGTTCCCGGGGCAGGCCGTGCCAGAGGGACACCCTGCCTGGCTGTCACTCAGGAGGGAATACCTCACTGCCCCTGTCGAGCTGGTCACGGAGCATCTCCCGGGTACAGACCCCTTCGCGGCCCTGAGGACCCCGCGCCCAGCCCCGAACTTCTGATGGGGCGGGCGGCCGCCTGGCTGCAAAAGCCATCCCGCGACCGTCGCTTGCTCAGCCTCCCATGGTAGTGCTCTCCCACCACCCCGCTGCCCCTGGACGGCGAACGGGGCGATAGTCGCGATACTGCGACAGAAGGAGACGCCTCCGAGCCCTGGGCGGGCGCAGAGAGCCCAGGGCAGTGCTGAGCGGGCAGGCCCCAGCTGAGCAGCAGGGCCAGCGGTGCCTCAGAGCGGGAGGCTGCCCCTCATGGCACCCACCCGTGCGGGGGAAGCGTGTGCCCATCCGCACCCTCCCTGCTGTGGGCTCCCGGGGTTGAGTGGGAGACCTGCAGCTAGGGGACTTGTACCAGCGGGTGGGAAGTGGGCAAGTCTCTTAAGGCTGTAAGAAACCATTAAATCATCTGCCTGACCTCCCATGCCACAGGGCAGTATAGTTTCATCCAGTTCCTAAGGCATTAATCCAAATATTTTTTGTTTGAGTAAAATGTGCCTTCCAGAAAGGCCTCTGGTCCTGAGGATTTCAAGAGATGACGATTTGGCTCCTGTCCTGAGAGTTAGTTGTAGCAGTTAACCCCTGATTAAAGTACAAGTCTCATTTCCACGACAAGTTCGTCTTGCTTAAAGTACTCCGAACTGCCAGGAATATATTTTGGACCCCACAAGTTCCATTGTTGTTCTGTGGCCACCTTTCTCCTTTCTTCCAGGTGTCACACCTGGTGTTAGCACAGACAAGGGCCTAGCTCTCCCTTGAGCTGCCTGGGGACTCCTGGGTTATCCAGCACCTGAGTTCCAGCTTGGCCTGCTTGGTGACTGTAGGAAAGGGGGGCCCCAGAACCTCAAGCTGGGTAGGCCACGGGGAGGCATAATTGAAAAACAGTGTTCAAAGGGCCTAATCCTGCCTTGCTGTGAAATCAATGGCCAATAGGTCTTCCTAACCAAGCCAGCAGCCAAAGGGAGAAGGACAGGGTACCTTCTTAGGAAGCTCCGCACTCCACTGGGCAGGCACAGCGTGGGTAGTAGGGTGCTGTGGGTTCATAGTGCTTGAGGAAGTGAAGTACATTGCATCTGTTGACCGCCTAGGGCTTAAAAGATTTTGTGTTTCTAGTAAATGGCTTCTCTCTGTCCTAGGTAAACACTATCGGTGGGCACACCACAGCAGGATGAAGTCAACACCGCTTCAAATGAACAGTCCCCCAGCTGCTTTTGCCAGCCTGAGGTAAGGGGACTGGGCAGAAGATGAGGAGCTGGTGCAGGGCCCTCGCCACACCCCAAGCCACCGGCTTGTCGTTTTCCAGCTGTGGGGCACCCGATGCACCCCAGGTGCCCCCTCTCCTGACACGAGGTGGGGGGTCGGCGTTCCCTACCGCTACCGGCTGCCCTGGGAGGGGCCAGCCCCGGCGTCGCCGGTCCCCTCCGAGCGACGCGCCACCACATCTGAGCGCCAGGCAACTGGTTTTGTCACTTGCTTTAAGACGCATCCTGCCTGGTCTCTCTTGTTTCATTACCCAAAATCCCAGAGAAACCACCCGGCAGGATCAATCAGTCGCAGGCAGCCAGACAGTTTTCTTGTACTTTATTAAAGTGTAATCAAACATCGGTTAAGTGGAAAATAAATATCCAGATCTAATAAGCTGC